>JARACY010003922.1:0-29833 GCA_029255725.1 Scrobipalpa atriplicella | reverse complement strand
AAAAGCTCTTTTGCACAGTCCGTCAGGGTATTGAAGCTCTCCTCCACGGCAGAACCGTCTGACTCATTTAGAGCATTTTGCAGCCGGTCTGCGACCATGGTGAAGGCCTGACGGTACTGGATTCTTTCACTCAGAAGGGCATCCATTTTATTTTCCGAATTATCCGGTTCTTTGATTCTTACGGTCGCCACTATGTTGCGGACGGCGCTACGGGTGTCTTAGTTCACTTAGGGGGCCCGTAGCGACCGCCAGCTGAGCACAAACCTTAATTGAAGAATTAGTAAAAAACCATACAACTTTCTTCACTTTTTTATTTGTTTGAAACTAAGCAACGAAATCATAGTTTTATACGCATGCGCGACAGGCACGTTAATTTTTCTGTGCCTCCATAAATCAGGAAGATAAAATCAGAAATTCAATATTTCGATGGTTTTTATCTTTCAGGAATTAGCTACAGGACATCAAGACCCCTTTTTAATTTAAATTTATTTATTAACTGTTTTTTTTGTGTAATTTTACATAAATTAATTGGCAACATTATTATTGACAGTTCATTTCATTCATGTGTTGTTGTGTTTGGTTGTGTGGGTTGTGGCTTGATTGAGGTCGATTTCGAATTTTCGATGGATTTCGCAATAAATAACCAATTTTAAGGTGTTTTTTATTAAACTCAATATCGTAAAAATCTCTTATGCATATTTGTTATCCATATCTCTTTTCATTTTCTATCAGTAATCTTGTGGTAACCTCAACCTCGGGATCCTTATTCACATATTGGTGTTGTATATGTTGGAATAGCATCAAAAAGGATGTCTGACGACGAGGTGATACGGTTCGAGATCACCGACCATGATCTGGACAACGAATTCAACCCGCACAGAACACACAGGAAGAACAAGAAAGAATATGCGATTTACGGTAAGAGAAACAGACATTTTCTGTGTTTATGTATATCACTAGGTTTCTGGATCTAATTGCAGATTTCCTATGAGAACTCTCTGATCTCCTAAAATCCCCCTGACCTCTACTACCAATTCAACCCAAAAATCAATGGTCCTTTTCCAAAGGTTACTTGGCTGAATTTGCTGCTTCAGCATTATGATCGCCTATATTTTTTTAATCATTATTCTTCTTCTTCTTATCGAGTCAATGGCTTTATATTCTTGACACCCAGAGGCTTTGTATGTTCTTGTATTTATATTTAAAACTGGTGGAGGGGTTAATGCAAAAACAATTTTATGCTATCCTTGAGATTTTTAATTGTACCACATAACATTATCAAATTTAAGTAGGAATTGTAAGTTACATACTTAATTTCTATAAATTTGAATGCCTTACTAGGTAAAAATATGTGAGACTGTGTAAAATTATATCATCTTTATTGTACCATATTTTTAAGCAAATAAATTCTATTTCTATTTCTATTTTCTTTACTAACATATTATGGTAAATTATTTTATATTCTACTGAAGTAAGAATTACAATATCCCATCATATTTCAGGTGTTTGGGCTAAAGATAGTGATGAAGAAGACAATGAGGATAATGTCAGGCAGAGGACACGCAAGGCCAAGGATTACTCGGCTCCCATCGGGTTTGTGGCCGGCGGAGTGCAGCAAGCTGGAAAGAAGAAAGAGGAACAGAAGAAAGGTACCACAAATGAATGTAATTCTGTTTGATTGACCACAAATATTACATTTATTATGAACAAAGTTGAATTTCAATTTTTTATTATAACTAGCCAGTAAGATCCCACTGCTGGGCAAAGGTCTCCCTTGCGGTCTTCCATTTGTCACAGTCCAATGCAACCTCAGTCCATTCTTTCTGATAGGTGTCCAGATCGTCGCGTTTTAATGGAATTTGCATTAAAATTTATTTCTCATATTTTTTTACATTAAATTGATTCATAATATCTTGTAGGTAATGATGATGATATTAAGAGTAATTTTTTGTATTGAATTTGTATATTGAATCAAATTCAATAAGTTTCAAAGTGCTTGAAAATCATCAAAAATGGTAATGTATGGCAAGTTCTTATAGGGCAATCTCCAAATTAAAATGTTCATACCTTTACAGAGATTTTCTATTTAACATTTATGCACCTACTCCTTAATTAATTTTTCCCTTAGAACTCCAAGCATCAGAACCCTCAACCTCCAAGTTAACTAAGATGGAGATAGACAGTTCGGATGAAGAGGGCCCTGAGCAGCCGGCTGAGACGGAGACAGCTGGTCTGCGGAGACAGGGTCAGGGCATGAGGCCGGTCAACCTCGGGGGCAATGTCGGCACTTGGGAGAAACATACTAAAGGGATTGGGGCTAAACTGCTACTTCAGGTACGTCATTGGAATTTCAAAGATTTTTAGTTATGCTATGAAACTAATATTTGATAGGTTACGCATGCGAAGTGAGCGCGACATTTAACTAAATAAAGCCGAATCAATACGTTACGCGAGCGAAGCGAGCGCGACATCTAACAATGTCGAATCGAATATGAATCAGCAGTATGTTATGCGAGCAAAGCGAGTGCGTCATTTAATTACATCCGAATCAATACGTTACCCGAGCGAAGAGAACCTGACATTTAATAACATCCAAATAACTTTCTAACAGTAAAAGAGTGTCAGTTCGAAATAAGATTTCATTTACCTATTTATAGCTAGCACATTTAATTTTCCAGATGGGCTACCAACCCGGCAAGGGTTTGGGGAAAGACCTGCAGGGTATCTCCGCGCCTGTCGAGGCCACCGTCCGGAAGGGCAGGGGCGCCATTGGGGCTTACGGACCTGAAAAAGCTGCGGTGAGTATGATATCTATGTTTAATGATGGGTTACCGACCCGTAGCTAGGTTTTATCATGGGCTACCAACCCGGTAAAAGTCTGGGTAAAGAACTGCAGGGTATCTCCGTTCCCGTAGACGCTACCGTCTGGAAGAGCAGGGGCGCCATTGGGGCTTACGGACCTGAAAAGGCTAAGTGCTCGTATGTTAAAGTGTAATGGAAGTTGCATGAAGGTAGGAGATACATTTTCTAGATACATTTTATGAAATTTTTTGAAGAAGAAAAATATCACAATATGATGGCTTGAAATCTAAATTATTTCAAGGCATCATATTGTGATGTTTGTTTTTTTTCTATTTAATACTGATTGGCTGATTATCCTTTCAGCAAAAAGCTAAGGCAGAAGCCGAAAAGCGCCTGAAAGAGAAGGAAGATCAAGAGAAAGGGACGGAGAATGAGAAGTCGTACAACTGGAAGAAGTCGCACAAAGGACGGTACTTCTACAGGGACGCGGCCGACGTCATACAAGAGGGTAAACCCACCATGCATACTATTGCCAGGTATTATGATGATAATGTTTATAGTGAAATAGTTTATTTATTTCAGTTGGAGCTAATATACTTATTACTGAATTCTAATTTAACCTTGTGTGGTAAAAATATTAAATAAAATAAAACTGTCTTTTTTGATACATAAACATTACATAGGAATAGTAAGCATGTAGGAACCGATCGGATCAATAATATGACACTCAAAACCGAGTCAGAAACCACACGAAAATTTAATTGATGCGACTCCTAGTACGGCTCCATGTCCGAACAAAAGTCAGTTTTATGGTCCCATCGTGAAGAAAGCATGAAACTTGGCATGAATGTAGCTGTCATGTATGTGCTTCAATGCAGATATGGAAGCATGTTGAGAAATTAGTTTTTCCCCCCCTTCCCCCCCTTTTTATGTGCCAAATCGTGGTTTTTTTTATTTTTTATGAAAACGGGTACAGCTATCAGAAAACTGTCAAAGATCAATATGTTCCCTATGAAATTCTCTACAATATTGTCATTGGACGTATGTTGATAGAATTTATAGTTTACAAAATATGTACAAATTCTATGAAAAGACATGCCCTTCTGTGACGGGTTTCAACTCACCCACTTTTTTGAAATGCGTATATTTCAAAAACTACTTGACGGATTCTGAAGTTTTTTATTTTATTTTGTTGGGTATATTATAAAGATTATTATAAACAGAAAAAAACACTACCTTATCATATATAATTTAGCTGTTATTTACATTTGAAAGAAAAAAAAAAAGTATGATTTTATTTTACTTTCTTAATATTTGGCCGCCATCTTTATTTTCTTAAACTTTAATTTATTTATGTTATTCTAGAGGTCAACACCAATCAAATGCCACCTCGATCATTAAAATCGGTGCAGCCGTTTTGAGACAATTTATTTCTTTTGATTATATAGCCGCCATTTTGGAAACGGTCCGCCATCTTGAATTCCAGTGGGTAACTCGTCGGGTGTCTCGGACAAAATCATTCATATTGGTCCCTACTATCACTATGCAAAGTGGCTTGCTTTCTGCACAAACTGAAGTTTCCATCTTAAAAATGGCTCTAAGACCTATGACTAACGGATATTCGCTCAGCGCTTTTTCAACATCGCTATAAAATTCTTCCAGGCCGTCATCGCTGCTTTTGCTTGTGGGTGCGTATACCTGAACTACTTTCATTTTGTATCTATCGCTGATGTTAAATATACCGTAGATAACTCTAGTTGATATTGCGGTTATGCTCTTCAGCTTATCACTAAATGACTTGTGCACGAGTAGGCCCACTCCACCTTGTGAACTATTATCTCCTTTGTAGTACAGCAGGTGTCCCGATCGTAGCTTTGTAAGTTCTTCCCCGTGTCTTCGGGTCTCGCTCAGTCCCATGATGGTCCAGTTTATTTTATCCAGTACACTTGTTTTCAAATCGCAAAGTTTGTCGTCATGCAAAAGGGTTGTGACATTAAACGTAGCCAGGTTAATCGT
Source organism: Scrobipalpa atriplicella (assembly GCA_029255725.1). Lineage (NCBI taxonomy): Eukaryota > Metazoa > Arthropoda > Insecta > Lepidoptera > Gelechiidae > Scrobipalpa > Scrobipalpa atriplicella. The sequence goes on along the minus strand of JARACY010003922.1, from coordinate 25,015 downwards.
TGTTGAGCAGCCGTGCGTCTTACAGAGATCCTAGCACCCTCTGTCCTGCCGGTTTCCCGACCGCTGCCGTAGCCGGCCCAAGCAGGACCGCTGGGGACTGAGGGCCGATTTGATTTTTTGTCTTTCATGAAGGTCTAATAGTGGCCTTAAAACGCCGCGCTGGCCATTGCGTGTTGGCGAGTTGGGCCTTTCTAGGGGGATTTAGCCCCTAAGGCCTCCGTAGCCTCTTCCAGCCGGTTACCCGGCTAGGAGTATGGTTATACCGCCAATGCTCGGTCGCCAGAGCCTCGTCCGTTATCTAGCAGGGAGCACCGCGGTGCGGTGTAAACCACGCCGCCGCCATCCGGCGCGTGCAGGTGTGAGGTTGACAGTAGGGCCGGATAAGATGTTAGTTTCGTTCTTCCCTTACTCCCCGATATAAATATATATATGATTAAAACTGTAATTAACTGTGTTTTTAATAAATTGCTTGAAACCCTAGACCCTAGCTTTAAATCTGGAAAGATAGTATTGTAATTCTAGTATTAGTAGTAATTCTAGTATTGTAAAGGTAGTATTGTGCTTCCATGCTGGACTGGGAGCGATGGAAAAACATAGAATGTGCCAGCTGCATCTCCTCCCGGGCATGCTGTAAAAACCAGCTAAGGGATACGAGGGTTTCAATTATTGCAATTTAGGCGATGGGCTGACAACCCGTCACTAAAGCAATACACTACCTACATAATAATCTGTAATTAATAGCCCTCAAAACTTGTCAGACGTGGCGGGACGACCTTATTTAGGTCGTTTTCGCTCTGCCTACCCCATTTGGGATAAAGGCGTGATTTTATGTATGTATGGTATGTATGTAGTATTGTAAAAAGGAAAAAAAAGAGTACTTGAGTCAGACGCGGTAAGCTGTAACTCTGGAAATAATGCCTCTACGACTATGAAATAAGTGTCATTTTGTAGCTTAATGTATAAGGTATATAACTTCTTTAGACTATTTTATCACCACTCTTGTCGTTTTCCTATAAATGGAGCAAGAAAGAAAAAAGTGTGCCTGTTTTTACAATTTCATAATACGTTGGTGGCTGTATACAGAAATATATTAATCTTACCACTATAAAATGTAGTATCGTTTTGTAGGTAATTTATCGACGATGATTTGGTCTCTGAAGAGTAAACTCCTCAGTCTTATGGTTTTTGTAGAAAATTCGAAAAACCAGAATGAGGGAGATAAAAAGGGGGGGAAGTGGGGGGAAAAATAATTTCTTGAAGTGCTTCCATATCTACATTGAAGCACATATATGACAGCTACATTCATGCCAAGTTTCATGCTTTCTTCACGATGGGACCGTATTTCAAGTTAAGGACTCGTACTATCCATACTTTCGGCGCTCTATGAAAGTTAAATCAAAACATTACGGGAGTGAAGCGAGCGCAGAGCTCTACGAAAGTTAAAATCAATAATTTACGCGAGCAAAATGGCCGTGACATTCAATGAAATAAAGCTGAGTTAAAACGTTACACGAGCGAAGCGAGCGCGACATTTAACAATGTCGAATCGAATATGAATCAGCAGTATGTTATGTGAGCAAAGCGAGTGCGTCATTTAATTACATCCGAATCAATACGTTACCCGAGCGAAGAGAACCTGACATTTAATAACATCCAAATAACTTTCTAACAGTAAAAGAGTGTCAGTTCGAAATAAGATTTCATTTACCTATTTATAGCTAGCACATTTAATTTTCCAGATGGGCTACCAACCCGGCAAGGGTTTGGGGAAAGACCTGCAGGGTATCTCCGCGCCCGTCGAGGCCGTGACATTCAATGAAATAAAGCTGAGTTAAAACGTTACACGAGCGAAGCGAGCGCGACATTTAACTAAAGCCGAATTAATACTATTTAAAACCTTGCTGCGCTGAATTTCCAATTCTCGTTATTTTTTTCTTACAGTAGCGAACTATCTCGCGTGCCCGTGATAGACATGACAGGCAGAGAGAAGCGAGTGTTGAGCGGGTACCACGCATTGGCCGCACACGCGCCGAGGTACGAGCACGAGCCCAGGAGGGACTGCAGGCACTTCGCCGCGCCACAGCTCGTTAGGAACCTCAACACCATGCTGGACTGCTGCGAGCAGGTAATGTGTGGGTAGATGTAGGTAATTTGTGGGTAGAAGTAGGTAGTTTGTGGGTAGAAGTAGGTAGTTTGTGGGTAGAATTAGGTAATTTGTGGGTAGAAGTAGGTAGTTTGTGGGTAGAAGTAGGTAATTTGTGGGTAGAAGTAGGTAGTTTGTGGGTAGAAGTAGGTAATTTGTGGGTAGAAGTGGGTAATATGTGGGTGAATTAGGTAATAATATGTTTAGATACCGTTAATGTATGGCTAGATGTAGGCTAAAATATCAACAAGTTTTTACATAAGGGACAGCAAAGTCAAAGTCAAATAATTTATTTCCAAATAAATTCTTACGAACACTTTTAGATAGTCATAAGCGAGCCTATTACCGAACCGTCTCGTACGGAAGACTGATAGGGGTTGCTCAGTCAACGAAACTGAACTACCTTCACCAGAAAATTCTTTCAGGTTATAAAAAAATGTAGCTTTCCCATACAAATTGTCTGATCGAGGTGGTAATTTTATATGATAAAATTCATTTCCTAAAAGAATTTCCTGGTGAAAGTTGTTCAGTTTTGTTGACTAAGCAACCCCTATCAGTCTTGGGTACGCTGTTCCTTATATCCCGTATAAAATTCGCTACATCTATGAAGATGGATTTACGTATCTACATACATACATATAGTCACGCCTTTATCCCTAATGGGGTAGGCAGAGCGTCAACGACCCAAACAAAGGTCGTTCCGCCACGTCTGACAAGTTTTGAGGGTTGATTAAGATAGATCTGTATATTGCTGTAGTGACAGGTTGTCAGCCCATCGCCTAAATTACAATATACTGAAACCCTCACATCCCTTAGCTGGTTTTTACAGCATGCCCGGGAGGAGATGCAGCTGGCACATTCTATGTTTTTCTATCGCTCCCAGTCCAGCATGGAAGATTTACGTATCTAATTCTTCCATTTCAGGATATAATCCAAAACGCCAGAGAACTCCAACAGGCAGAAGACGAGATCGTAGTTCTAGAACGAGATTTAGAAGAATGCAACAAGAAGTTGGACGAACACTCCTTAGTGGTTGGGAAGGTGGAGGACATCTTACAAAGAGTGGACGAGCTGACCAGACCTGATGTCTCGCTGGAGGCTGCGTATGAAGTGCTAGCTGACCTTAAAGTGAGTGATGCTATCGTTTTTGCTCTGCCTACCCCATTAGGGATAAAGGCGTGATTTTCTGTATGTACATACGCCTTTATCCCTAATGGGGTAGGCAGAGCAAAAACGACCTAAACATAGGTCGTTCCGCCACGTCTGACAAGTTTTGAGGGTCAATACAGATGATGATTATGTAGGTATATTGCTATAGTGACGGGTTGTCAGCCCATCGCCTTAATTGCAATACACTGAAACCCTCGATTCCCTTAGCTGATTTTTACAGCATGCCCGGGCGGAGATGCAGCTGGCACATTCTATGTTTTTCTATCACTCCCAGTCCAGCATGATGATGTTATTTCGAACCTACCGATATAATTTCTTCTTGCGGGTGTCATAAAAGTCGCTAATTCTCAGTGCAAAAAATCATTCTGATAGCTGCATTGGTTTTTGTGATAATTGCGATTTGAAAGTGCAGCTTCTATAGCATATGGATTTACAAAATATGAGAAACAACAAATCAAAAATTTTGTTGTAGACAGGATTAGAACCTGCGTCTTTGAAAAAACACAAAAAAATGCATTAGGATTCTTGAAGTTTCGTGATTTGTTCGTGTTGACATCAATGTTTTCAATAAATAGGTCCATTCACTTAACCATTCACTTAACTTGGCTTTTCGTGGCTTGACTTATCGTGACCTTGATCTTTAGTGACCTTGAACTTTTGTGACCTTTTAAATATTACTTTTTTTTAAGGAACCTACCCTTTGGTGTACGAGATATTCGGTCTAAACACGATAGCTGGCAACATCGTGAGTCCCCTACTGTCCGCACTTATGGCTGCATGGGACCCTTTGGTATCCCCCTCGGAGCCGGTGGCTGTGTTTAAGAAATGGCGACAGTTTCTTATGAATTTGACTTTGTGACCTTGACTACTCGTTGACTTTTCGTGGCTTGGCTATTTATGATCTTGACTTTTTTCTGACCTTAAACTTATGTGACCTTGAACTTTTGTGACCTCGACTTTTTTTTTATAGGAAACCTACCCATTGGAATACGAGATGTTCGGCCTAAACACGATAGCTGGCAACATCGTCAGTCCCCTACTATCAGCTCTAATGGCTGCGTGGGACCCTCTGGCATCCCCCTCGGAGCCGGTCGCTGTGTTTAAGAAATGGCGACTTTTGCTGAATGAAGAGGCGTATAATAGTCTGTTGTGGCAGCATTATGTGCCCAGTATTACTAGGGCTGCTGAGTGAGTATTGTTTTAATATTTTTTCTCAAACATGCACGTAAATAGTAATGTTCCATTATGTAAAAAAAAACACGCACAATATTCTATTTAAAAAAAAAGAGAAACATACCTACAAAGTTGTATGAAATTTAATTATTAGCGTCTTCTTAAATTTTGAACACGAGAACTCTATTCGCTGAATGCCGGCAATTGTTATTTTTTAAATATCGGGTAAATAAACCCCAACTTTAAGGCCCGTATTTATAATCAGCTCTCAAGAGTGACAGCGAGTTTTGAATGAGAAATGTCATTTCAGTACAAAACGCCCTGTCAAATCCACACTTAATATTGCTCTCAATCTTGAGATCGCTTTATAAATACGAGCCTAAGTTTCGCACACAGGCGCGGCCTACGGTGGTGACGGTTACAGACATTTTATTTCTGCAGCTTGTACGAAAAATTCAAAAACACGCGTTACAAACGATTTGTAAATATGAAAATAGGCGCTTTATATTCTTACAATTACCTGGTCATCATCATCATCAACCACAACAGTCGACTGCTGGACATGGGCCTCCCCTAAATTGGGGGTATATGCCATACTCACCACGGTTGGCAGGCGGGTTGGTGAGCGCAGTTGAAGTTTACCATTCACAGGGAACGCTGCTGCCCATTCCCTGGATTTATCCCTTAGTCGCCTTTTACGACACCCACAGGAAGTTATGGGGTGATGCTATTCTAACCCGGCACCACACGGGGAGAAATTACCTGGTATTGTAATGTAAATCTGTATGTTTTGTGTTGTAGTGTGTGGAACCCGCGTGTCCCCGCCCCCATGTTGCGCGCGTTCGACACCTGGGCGGAGGCCTGCCCGCCCTGGCTGCTTGCCAACTGTGCTGCCAGGTAAATTATGACCATAATTTATCATATTTACCTGAATGTTTAAAAATTTACGTGTCAATTAAATTATACGGGGTGTAAGGGACAGCGTCCCGCAAACTGATAGGGGTTGCTCAGTCAACGAAACTGAACAACTCAGGATTTTTTTTTTCAGGAAATGAAAAAATTAATTTGCTTTTTCATACAAAATGACCACCTCGATCAGACTATTTGTATGGAAAAGCAAAAATTTTTTTTTTCGTTTCCTGAAAAAAAAACCTGGTGATAGTTGTTCAGTATCGTTGACTGAGCAACCCCTATAAGTTTGCGGAACGCTGTCCCTTACACCCGGTATGATATTTACTGTATGCCATATGAAGATATGGTGTTTATGTATGTATTTTTGATTCTACCTAACCTACGCATACTTAACATAGCTACTTACTTATACTACCTATGTATCTAACCTACAACTAAGAACATTATACTAATATAAGAATGACCATGTAATCTGAATAATAATAAATGAATTTGAATTTGTATTTATTTTCTTCCATGCTGGACTGGGAGTGATAGAAAAACATAGAATGCGCCAGCTGCATCTCCTCCTGGGCATGCTGTAAAAACCAGCTAAGGGATTCGAGGGTTTTAATGTATTGCAATTTAGGCGATGGGCTGACAACCTGTCACTATAGCAATACACATGATAATCTTAAATAACTCTCAAAACTTGTCAGACGTGGCTGAATGACCTTTCGGTCGTTTTCGCTCTGCCTACCCCATTAGGGATAAAGGCGTGATTTTATGTATGTATGTATGTATGTATGTTTATTTTCCAGGACGGTGGCCCCTCGCTTGTTAGCAGCTGTTCGTATCTGGGACCCGACAGGAGACACACAGCCTCTACATCAGTGGATATTGCCCTGGCATACACTTGCAGGTATGAGTTATAGATTACATACATACATATAATCACGTCTTTATCCCTAATGGGGTAGACAGAGCGTAAACGACCTAAACAAAGGTCGTTCCGCCACGTCTGACAAGTTTTGAGGGTTATTACAGATTGATCTGTATATTGCTATAGTGACAGGTTGTCAGCCCATCGTTTAGCCCAGATTATGTATATTTATTTTAGTTGGTATGAAAATGAGTTTCCAATCTATAACATCACATATTTCAATTTTATTTATCTTAGTGAATATCTGCCTTTATAAATACGTATGAATTTGTATGAATTTAAACAACTTTCCCCAGGTGAAGCTCTGGCGAGTACAGTATACCCTCTGATCCGGTCTCGATTAGCAACCGCTCTCACTGCATGGCACCCGGCCGACGGCTCCGCCAGACCACTACTCGCTGCTTGGAAGGTAGAATTTGTAACTTATGCCCGTATTTATAAAGCGATCTCAAGATTGAGAGTAATATTAAGTATACAGGGTGTAACAGAAAGGGTATATGAACAACTTTTCCTAAGGAACATATTCCTTAGGGAAAGTTGTTCAGTTTCATGTGTAGATTCACACATTTCTCGATGCATATACCCTTTCTGTTACACGTTGTATATTTGACAGACCGTTTTGTACTGAAATGACATTTCTGATACGAACTCAAACTCGCTGTCGCTCTTGAGAGCTGATTATAAATACGGACCTTAGTAAACATTTTAAATACAAAAAAATCGTCATCACAGTCCACTTGCTGGATATGGGGTCTTGGTCTTTTCCAAATCGGATTTTTACCATTCTATTGGTAAGCGGATAAATAAGATATTGTTATGTTAATGGTAGCAATTCGTAGTTGTAGATAACCTATCATTTTCTATCATGAGGGAATAGAAAGGGACGGCAATAATTTTAGAGAAGATTTAGTTAAGTTGTGCCCTCCACGAATCGATACATACATACATACATATAATCACGCCTATATCCCTAATGGGTTAGGCAGAGCGTAAACGACCTAAACAAAGGTCGTTCCGCCACGTCTGACAAGTTTTGAGGGTAATTCAAGATCGATACCAATGTATTTATTTTCACAGGAAACTTTGTTGGGTAATTGACTTTTATGAAACCCGCGAATTGAGAAGGGATTAGAATTAGATACGACGAATACGAATTCTGTAATATCTTACATACATACATAAGATCACGCTTTTATCCCAATTGGGGTAGGTAGAGCAAAAACGACCTAAATAAAGGTCATTTCGCCACGTCTGACAAGTTTTGAGGGTTATTATACAGGTGATTATATGTATATTGCTATAGTGACGGGTTGTCAGTTGTCAGCCCATCGCTAAATTGCAATACACAGAAACCCTCGATTCCCTTAGCTGGTTTTTACAGCATGCACGGGAGGAGATGCAGTTGGCACATTCTATGGTTTTCTATCACTCCCAGTCCAGCATGGAAGTATCTTATACATACATACATACATATAATCACGCCTTTATCCCTAATGGGGTAGGCAGAGCGTAAACAACCTAAACAAAGGTCGTTCCGCCACGTCTGACAAGTTTTGAGGGTTATTCCAGATAGATCTGTATATTGCTAATAGTGACAGGTTGTCAGCCCATCGCCTAAATTACAATACTGAAACGCTTGAATCCCGCATGCATGCACAGGAGGAGATGCAGCTGGCACATTCTATGTTTTTCTATCACTCCCAGTCCAGCATGGAAGTATCTTATAACCGCAAATTTTTCAGGTGCCGTGGGGTTCCGCACTGACAGCCATGTTACATCAACACATTGTGCCTAAATTAGAACATTGTCTACAAACAGCACCATTGGAACTAGTGGGCAGAGAAAACAGTGAGTACAGTGCGACAAAAAAGTAGAAATTCGTGTCGTCCCTTTCATAGCAACGCGGTTTGAAAGGGACGACACGACGATGTTGCTACTTTTTAATTTCTACTCTTTTGTGTTTCACTATACAACGTGTAACATGAAGGGTATATGCATCGTGAAATGTGTGAATCTACCCATGAAACTGAACAACTTTCCCTAAGTAACATAAGTCGACATACGAAAAATAAGTTTTGACTTCCCATAGTAAATGCGCTGTCAGCTGATGCATTTTGTATGGAAAGTCAATTTTTTATTTTTCGTTTTTGACCTATGTTCCTTAGGGAAAGTTGTTTAGTTTCATGGGTAGATTCACACATTTCACGATGCATAATACCCTTTCTGTTACACGTTGTATATAATATTCTTCTTATGTGTACGGGAAAACAGATAGATGTTGCAAAGTCAATGAAACTGAACAATTTTCACAAAATTTTACAGGGAAATAATAATAAAAATAAAAACGGCCAAGTGCGAGTCGGACTCGCGCACGAAGGATTCCGTACCATCATTTATAAAAATGGCAAATAAAATCATATCTGTTGTCCGACTCGCACTTGGCCAGTTTTTAGTATTTGTTGTTATAGCGGCAACAGAAATACACCATCTGAGAAAATTTCAACTTTCTAGCTGTTACAGTTCATGAGATACAGATTAAGGCTAAGGAGATGATGATGCCCTAATAAACATCCCAACATACATACACATACATACACAAATCACGCCTTTATCCCTAGAGGGGTAGACAGAGCAAAAACGACCTAAACAAAAGTCGTTCCGCCACGTCTGACAAGTTTTGAGGGTTATTATTATTACAGATGATATTGTATATTGCTATAGTGACGGGTTGTCAGCCCATCGCCTATAAATTGCAATACACTTAAACCCCCGAATCCCTTAGCTGGTTTTTACAGCATGCCCGGGAGGAGATGCAGCTGGCACATTCTATGTTTTTCTATCGCTCCCAGTCCAGCATGGAAGTTACTAATAAACTATTTTTCTTCCCCAGCGGCGTGGTTGTGGTGCGTGGACTGGCTGGAGCTGCTCGGAGCTCCCACTGTCGCAGCATTAGCAGCACGAGCACTGTTACCTCGTTGGTTAGCAGCACTAGCAGCCTGGTTGAACACCTGCCCGCCACACAGCACTGTGCTCAGCTCTTATACTGACTTCAAGGTATGTTTGGACTCTTACATACATATATACATACATACAATCACGCCTTTATCTCTAATGGGGTAGGCGAGCCAAGACGACCTAAATAAAGGTCGTTTCGCCACGTCTGACAAGTTTTGAGGGTTATTTTATTATAGATGGATGATTATGTATGTTGCTTTAGTGATCGCCTAAATTGCAATACACTGAAACCCTCAAATCCCTTAGCTAGTTTTTACAGCATGCACGGGAGGAGATGCAGCTGGCACATTCTATGTTTTTCTATCACTCCCAGTCCAGCGTGGAAGTTGTTGTTTGGACTCTTGTATAATATAAACCAGTTTTGACTATTTAAAGGCATATTTTTCAGCATAGGGGTCAGATTATCCACTCAAAATGAATTTACCCACCTTTGCCTTCACTTCACAATTAATTTTCACACTTCAAGATGAATTTGCCGATTTCAAGATGATTTTATCCACTCCGTAATGACCTTAGCTACTTCGAGATGACCTTACCTACTTCTATATAACCTTACTCACTTTGAGATAACCTTGCTCATTTCGAGATGACCTTACCCACTCTCATTTCTAGACGATCTTACCCACTTTAAAATAACCTTACCCACTACTAGATGACCTTACCCCCTTCGACACCTTACACATTTCGAGGACTATTAAAGTTGCCGATATTGAAAATACTATAGTTTGATCATTTTTAATTCTCTAATTTTTATTCCTTTCACAGAAAATGTTCCCCGAAGAAGTGCTAAAAGAGCCCGCCGTCCGCGACGCCTTTCGCAAAGCCTTAGACATGATGAACCGCAGCACCGACATCGACAGCGTGGAGCCCCCGCCCCCGCCCCGCTTCACCGCCCCCTCCACCCCCGCCACTGACTCCACCAAAATATCAGAAATATTATCCTCTATCACCCAGCATAAATCTTTCTCAGAACTTTTGGAATCTAAATGTATTGAAAAGGGGATTACTTTTGTGCCAATTCCGGGTAAAACCAGAGAAGGACGGCCGTTATATAAGATTGGGAATATGCAGTGTTATGTTATAAGGAATGTTATTATGTACTCCAATGATAGTGGCAGGACCTTCTTGCCGGTTGGGTTGGATAAACTGCTGAATATGGTTGATGATTAAGTGAAATATATTTATTGTGAAAATATTTTGTGTTTTATTTGAAGACCCAAAAAGCGTTGAGAATTTACAAAACTCGGCGGTAAATAATAATAGTAATTTATTAAACTTGTACATCGACTGACAAACATGTGCAACAGTTAAATGTTCCGAGCACTATACAAGTAAACTGGTATTTACCCAGTATCAAGTAGTGTAGGACGATTTATACATCTATGTTACCGTAACATTGCATAAACCGTTAGATCATAATCTATCTTAGGAAATTTATAACCTAACCTACCGAAAGTTTATAATCTGACGATTAAGTTTGTAAACTAACAGTTGTTACAATTTTACGCTGACATCTAGGCTCGTATTTATAAAGCCATCTCAAGATTAAGAGCAATATTGAGTGTGAATTTGACAGGTCATTTTGTATTGGAATGACGTTTCTGATACGAACTCAAACTCGCTGTCACTCTTGAGAGCTGATTATAAATACGGGCCCTATATACGAGTAAGATAGAGAGGTAGATACTACAGATATTTTATTTGATCACCGAAAAGTTAGATATCTTGTTATTTGATTTATAAACACACGCCTATATCCATAACGGGGCAAGCAGAGCGTCTATACGCCACGACTGCTGAGAGAGAATTTTAGATTATTGGTGATCGAAAAACCGAATTAATTACCAAATAAACCTAACTTTATAACGTACAAACAAACGAATAAACAAAGCTAAGTATATGTCTGACTGTACGTTCACACTTACCAAATAAGTGGGCAGAGAGGTACTATTAGCACAGAATACATAATAGGTAGGTACCTATGCCATTAGGTAAGTATTACTTTCACATCGACACTACACTACAGCATTTGATTCTCGAGTTAATTTGAACTCTTATTTGGTTCATATAATCTTCTTATCGAGTGAGTTTTCCAGTCGATCGACCCGATGAAAACTGGTATCAGAGCTTTTAACCGCCCAATAGGCCTCTGACATCGACCCTTAAGACAGCGACAGGGACCGACGAGCACGGAATCTTTTATCTTCATTATTTGAACTCTTATTTTCGTTCATTTAATGAAGGTTGTTTCTTAAAATTTTGTTATCACTTGCGTTAGATCAAGTGTTTTAGTGTTTATACTTCTTATCTGATAAGCACAAATCTTACAGTTATAAATAGGAAGATTTACGCATTTAGATAAGCTTGATCAAATAATACAGTTGCATCTCAAAATTTGTAAAGAAACGGCTTTTGTGGTTTGGTTGTGCCGTTAACGCTCTGCCTAGACCGTAAGGTATGGTTTTAAATTGAAATTAAACAGCTCGGTTTGGGATGAATGGATTAAAAGATAAAATAGTTTTACAATGTTTTATTCGTAATAAACATAAACAATGTGCAAATTAGTAAAGTTACAATTTGCGACATGTCGACATAACCGACATGTGAAAGCTACGAACCGAATAAAAAACACTTCAAAATGTTAGAAAAACTGAAATTAAAATACTGACTTAAAATGCTGCTTATTTTATCTAAGTAAAAATTATAGTCCATTTACTCAAATAAGATACAAGTAGATGATATTAGAAGTACCTAAGCAAGCTCATTTAAATAAATGAACTACAGTGGCACTGAACAATGTCTTACAAGACAATACAAAATTGTATAAATCTATTTTTCATAAGTTGTGCAGTTTATAAGGCACGTGAATAAAAAAAATATGGAAAACTTGTTTTTCGTTATACATAACTTCTTAAAACAATATATGGCCGAAATAAAAAGTTTACGCAATAATTTTGATTTCATCGATCTAATTAATATTCGAAATTGATTACCTATACTCTGTACAACATAGGTTGATCTTTTTGACAGATGTCAAACACATACCGTTATAAAGGGGTCTCTTTCGCACCCGTGATGTTTTGATATTTCCTACCTGCTGTCACAGGACTCAAGCTACATTGGACAAAGTATAATTGATTTTGCAAAGTTTTTAGTAGGTAGGTACCTATTACAATAATATTTTGGGTACAAATACTGCTAGTATAATACAAAAGATATGAAATAATACAACTGATTCGCAAGTAAGTACAGTTAATAAGCAGGAAGCAATAAAGTATAAAATATCACTTATTAATGTACAACATAGTGTTTTTATATTGTAACATAAAAATAAACTATTCGAAATGATTCAACATGCTTAGATTTAACTATTCTTGATATACAAAAAAGCTATTTTAGAAACTTTATCCAGAGAACATCAGAATTCCGTTAAGGCAGTAGATAATTAGTGTGTTAATAGTACAAAACAACAACCTTATTTATACCAAATGTTAAATAACATTTACTAAGTTTAAACACATATGGTATAACTAAAGTAGAAGACCCGTACACTACATTAGTTTTGTATAAACTTCATCTATTTTCTAAACAATAAATACGTCTAAATATTGTGGTACAACTAAATACGTATAAAAAAGTACTACAAATTCACGTTTTATTAAAGGCATCCGTCGGATATGACTCGAAGGCACAAATGATTACTTTTAACAAAAGTTAGATAAAACTTAACTATCTACACATCTACCTACCCAAATAGGGTTTTAAACAATAACTTTAAACCAGCTTTCAACAAGCACCTCTACTTTCTTCGTGATATAAAAATTCGTTTATATACTAACCCCTAAACCATTTCTTTATATTTTAAACTCGATTTAAAATGCTACGCCTATCTATGCGATAAATATTTTACAATAAAAATCTTTATTGTATTGTATACTTATTATTGCCATTTTCCTTTCCGTAGCAACATTTTGCTACTAAACAATCTGAGATAAAGTTAAATAAATAATAAATAACACTATCACTCAATCGGGAAAGTGCTCGATCATTTGCGATCTCTTGTAAGTAGATTTCTGCATGTTTTATCTTATTTACAATTCAAATAAGGTAGACCGAGACAAAAGGCCTTGGAATCTATCACATATAAGTCGGGTTACTTAACGCGGCAAAAGCCAACATAATAATAAGTTAAACATAAGTAGAAAACTGAAAAATCTCGCTACGGATACCATTTACAATCCGAGATATTAGTCAACTATTCATCTCAATCAAAAGATAAACGACGACAATTTTACAAGGATTTCAAACTTGTTTAGCATGACTTGATCATTTCAGCAAATACTGTCAATTCCATTAGTAAGGAATGAAGTAGCTGTTCTGAGCGATTACGGCTTCACTCGAGCACATCTCATCTCCGCTTAAATGAGCATATAGGCGTAGGCGCTTGGACGACCTCGCACCAATAATTATTCTATATCGTGCGCACCGGTACACAACCGGCAAATATCTCCATATCTTCCCCATTTTAACTGGACAGAGCTGATAAAGCCATTTGTTTCACTCTTTCACGCCCTAGTTTATAGGCAACGAAATTGGAATCGACATCATTAGTTTGATTAGCTGTTACACGGTTTATTAAGTCATCGACGTAAATGTATAAAATGCCGAAACAAGGCTTCGAGATATGAAGCTTGTTATAGATTTTCATAAAAAACCTTGACCTCGTTTTACCAAGTAAACACGAACGCTAAGCCGAAAACTAGAGCGCGCTTTATCAGCAGCAAATCCGAAAAATCTTTTCTCTACACAATACAATGGGAGCTAATCTTCTAACTTAAACAAATAAAAAATGGGATGATCACAATTCAGATAGAGTTCCGAAACTTAACTGTGGCACTCAGATTAATGGAAGAGAATCAAGACGTGTGGTTGATCCCTAACCTTTTGCTCTGGGGAGAAGCATCTAGGATTCTTTCGTTAAGTTTGTCTTCTTCCCTGAAGTGGATTCTTGTGATGACAATGTCCCCTGTGCTCAAGGTTTGGGACCCAACCTCTGCCTTCTTAGTTTCGTTGAGATCATTGCACTTATCGTCATGTGTTGATTTATGGCATCTGCAGCAGCAATTCTTATTTTCTGTGTCTATGTTTAGAATTTGGCTCAGATTGGACCAATCTTTGTTTTTTAGAAGAGGAAGAGTTTGTTCCATAGTCTGAGAGAATCTATCCTCTAGCTCTCCGCTGAGTGGCGCCACGGCTGAGAGGATTGCCTCCAAACGATTTATCTTTTCTACTTTGTCCATGTTTGTGTCAGATAGAATCTCATCCATCATTTGCATGGATTCTGTAAGGCTTGGCGGCTGTGTAGAGTGTGGAGAAGAGATCGAGTCTGACGGATTCGATTCAAGACTCGCCATTTCATTCTCCCTTTCGTCATCCTCAGAGTCAGAGTCTTTCTCTTGACCAATGGCTTCCAATTTCTCTAATTTCTTAGAAATTTTGTGACAACCTTTTAGTTTTTCCTTCTCTTCCTCTGTGAGCTCTAAATATCTCAGCAATCTGATCTCCCTGTTACTCAACACAATATTTTTGGTTGATTCTGCCAGTTTTTGTTTTAATTCTCCAACTTCCGTGTTTATTTTTCGCTGCCTCTTACGCAGTTTCACTTCTGTCGGCTGAATGTGCATGAACACTTGCTCATTACTGAGTTCTTCAAAGAGTTGTTGATTATCCGTTTTGATGTTGCTGGACATGTAAGCATAGATTGCTGGGTTTACCAAAGAGAGGACATCAGAAGCAGCATAAATTATCATATCCTTCGTCAATGGTCTCCTTGCCCAATACCTCTGGTCTCTGCGGTAGACATTTTTAAGTTGTTCCTTCATTGGATTCATGGGAGCATTGTAGAGCTCACATAAGGCATTCAGGCTCAAATTCTTGACTTTGTAAACAGGGACACATTGTTGTTGTAATTGCAATACAGCATGTGCGGCTTGTGTATCAAAAACATTCTTCAGAGTAATCTCAAATTGGTTGTGTAAATTGACTGAATCATTTCTGCAGTCATGAATTATTTTCACTACATTTTCGCTTTCAAGAAGATCTTTTATTTTGCCTTCCACAACCATGTTAGGACAAGCCATGATATCTAAGATGTAAACTTCACCATTCATAGTAGCTATCTGACACAAAGTGAGCACTCCTTTAAGGCCAAGATTGATACCTTCACAGTCAAAAGAGACAATTGGTTTGGTGGTGCGTTTGGGGTTCATAATGCTATCAATAAGTGTGGCACATTCTCTAGCACTTGCAATGACTGTTGTGCATTGGAGGACCTTTTGGCGCCAAGCATCACCCATGACATTATTCCTTAGACTGGGAGTGCCGTTAGTCTCTTCAGGGGCCCGAGCATTCAAGTGATTATTAACTCTATCTCGTACCATGTTTTCTGCTAAGTTTTTGATGACAATAGAATTAATTCTCTGTTTTAATGTTTGATTTGCAATATTGCCTTGAGGGCCGCGAGGAGATTCAATAGGGCTGAGTATTCTGTTTGCTGGGCTCTTCTTGCCATCTGAAGGTGTAGGACTGGCTACAGTAAGAGGAATCGGAGAAACAGGTAGCTCCTCTACTGGCTTTGGTGTGTCAGTCTTAGGTTTTATCATAGTGTTCTTTTGATTTAGATACATAACAGGTATTTTTGGTTTACTAATGAGTGTGACAAGGTTTGCTTGAACATGGAAACTGTCAGAGAATATTTTGAGAAAAGCGCTCAGATCAGCGGGCGATTTGAACATCTGATACCAGTACTCTTGTGGGAACTGTGATATGATTAAATGGAAGAGCTGGTCTACCATGACAGGGCCTTTGGCCTCAATACACTGTGCAACATAGTCGAGCAACTGCTGAGCAGTGTCAGTATTTATGTTAGCAACGGGCAAATTGTGAAACTGCTCCGAGTTGCCATGAGAGTTACCATGCCTGTGGTTTTCACTGACTAGAACAACATTATCATCGATGATTTGAAACGTGTCAGGGTGCTTCATGAGGAATTCCTTGAACTCCTTGATGCGCTGTCCGGAGATGTGACGTACCTGCGGGGAGGCCTGGCTGCGGTGGCCGAGGAGACTCTTGATGGGTACTTCTGTTCCTTCTCCGTACTGGATCATCTTGCTGGCGAAGTATTCCTTAGCCTCCTCGATGTAGTCGTTGTTGGAAGAAGCGCCCGCCCCGCTGATGTGTTTCTGGAACGTGTTGATATCGACATAGTCCCCGTCTATGTTGAACAACGCCGGGTACTGCGCCAGGAACTTCTTGAGCCCCGACTGCGACCCGCCAGCGATCTGTCGCATCTCCTTGGTGAATCCCTTGGCACCGAACTGGCAGGAAAGATCGTGCAGCGTCCGCGGCTCGCCTTTGTCGAGCAGGCGTTCCACGAAGAACAACAGAGTGAGGTTTCTTGCGAGCTCATATTCCATTGATTCCATCTCCCTGCAGTTGGTGCCAATAAGGTAATCTTACACTAAAAATTTCTACGTATGTGTCACCCACAACACCATGAAATTTTTTCTTTTCTCGTCGTGCCAAAGATTGAAGAGGAAGGTGGACTAAAAATGTTGCCAGCACAGCATCTAAGAACTAACTAGTCTGAAATCTATAAAATAATCATGATAAATATTTATATCGCTTATCAGATATAAGTAAGCAAAAAATGTTATGTTACATGTATGTTACTAGTAAAGTGAAATATTATATTACAAATTCACACATACAAAATCACAATTTTTTCCATCCCTATTTTGATAAAAACATATTTTCTTTTTGATAAAGTAGAAATTTCCTTCCGCAACTCATTATTAATTTGTTTTCTACCTTTCTCTACCATTAGCGTGAAACGAACGATGGAAAAATATCAGCCCTGGCTTATCCACTAGGCTGAGTAGGCTTAAGCCTAGGGCGGCAGATTTTGGGGGGCGGCAAAATTCGCCAAAAATAAATAAATAATAGTTTCTGGCTGAAATCAAAACCCTAATAGTGTATATTTTATCATTATTATTGTGTTATATTATATGTAATAATATTGGTCGTCTTACACCCATGTCGAAAACTGTCTGCGACATTTTTATGTATTCGAGCTTGTCGTCAAGTCATCGGTTCGACGACAAACGACGACAACCGCATATACAATTGACGACATCCGACGAGAACCGACGACAGGTTCGGATGTAAGACTGTTTGCGACATAGGTGTGGGTGGGACCACCTAATACTATACCTTCAGGCCAGGCCAAAAAAAAACGGCTGAGGTGAAGCCGGATGGGATGGGTTGAGGGGGCGGCAAAATTTGAATAGCCTACAGGCGGCAAATGTGCTAAGACGGCCCTGAAAAATATTACTGATAGTAGAACAAAACAATTATAAATTTCCCTATAATGCTGTAGTACACTCAAACCCGGCAACATTTATAACCATAGAGCAAAATGTTTTTTTTATAGGTCGTTCACCCACGTGTTTATTGACACGCCCACATACTGCCCCATAAAATTTGGGGGTCCTGGGCCTCAATTTGACAACTACATCACCGCTTTTGTATAGTAATGAAACCTACCTATTGTTTATGTTGTAGGCTGTGTAGTAAAATCAATGGGCCCTCAAAAATTGTTTCTGTTTTTATTACGAACGTCACTATTTCACAGATTATAAAATTTAAAAATAAAACCAGTGGTGCCAAGTGCGGCGACTTATCGCCATTTAGGCTATCTTGAAAGGTGCCGCGGCGACCAAAAATTGGGAATGGCGACTGGTCGCCATTTAGGCTATCTCGAAAAAATATTAGGCGACACTAGGCTACTTCAAGATTAAAAGAACTTATGACAGAAAAGTTGGAAATTTTCTTAGTGAAACGAAACGCACAACTATACCACAGATTAGATAGAGCATCAGTGCCGCTTTTTTGTTCTGAATTTAGATCATTTCTATATGACACAAAGATGACAGAGACATACATATTTCGTATAACACATTTCTTTTATAACACATTTGCTCGTAAAGGGTCTCTTACTACACCAATTCCAATATTGTATTGTATCTTATTACGTACTTGA
Source organism: Scrobipalpa atriplicella (assembly GCA_029255725.1). Classification (NCBI taxonomy): domain Eukaryota; kingdom Metazoa; phylum Arthropoda; class Insecta; order Lepidoptera; family Gelechiidae; genus Scrobipalpa; species Scrobipalpa atriplicella. The sequence goes on along the minus strand of JARACY010003922.1, from coordinate 6,580 downwards.
GCGTAATCGTAATGTAAAATGCACGAGTGCTGTAAAACACACGAGATTTTTTTTTATTAGGTAAAACGCACGGTTTATCGAACGGTACTTTTTTAAATCTTAGCAAAGAGTTTTTATGGCAGAAAAGTGGTCAACATTTTATAAATAAAATAAACTTTGGGAGATAAAGTATAATAAAATTAACATTTAATTCTTTGATTTAATTAATTTTTACAATAAATTACAACCATTTATCAGTAACAAAATAAAAAAAATATTAATTTAGTTTATTAGTAATACTGGCTGGTTTTTTGTGGTTTGCCTTAAAAAAAAGCGCTGCGCGATATATACTACGTAATCTGGGGTACGTTCAGAAACGCTCGATCGATCGAAATTTAACCTGTTTAAAAATTATATTGCCCGTTCAGAGACACCTGGCAGACGAAATTTCGTCTAGGTTAATTTTTATCCGGCCCGTTCAGAGGCGCACCGGAAGTTAGGTTTTATCTGACAGCAGCTAAGGTGCACGTTCAGTGCGTCCCACTAGTATAAGATTCGATCGGTATAAATATCGAACTGGGTCGACTGAACGTACCCCTGTGGATGCGCGCGCATCGCTAAATTTGTGAACGAGTAAAAATTATTCCTCGCTTTTTTTCTTTTCGCTGTATTGTTTTAATTTTTTAGCTATTTCCTCGCAAATATGTTATAAAACGTCGTACGACATACGTGCGGTTTGATAATTACAGCCTCTGCTTTCTTGTAGCCCTCGCCTACGGCTCGGGCTAGCAATATCGCCTCGGCTGTAACTATCAACGCACCGCACTTGTATCGTAATGTACTATTATTGATTGTTTAAGTCGCACGAAAACTTAAGCATTTTTATTTTGTCCGAAAGTTTAGTCATAAGTGTCCTTAAAAAGTATATGTACTTATAAAAACAAGCATTTATTTAAGCCATCCTGTCCTTTTCGGTTTCATGAGGCAAAAAAGTAGCCATTTAGGCTATTTTTCTAATTTTTTGGGCGATTTTAGGCTACTTCACCTTTAAAAAAAATTGGGCGATTTTAGGCTACCTAGAATTCATTTTTCTGCGACTTTACGTCGAAAAGACTTGGCAACACTGAATAAAACTGTCAAACGCCTTCGGATGATTGTATTCCGGAAATAATTTATATTCTGGGAAAATAACAATTTTTGGGCATTTAATTCTCATTATTATACTATAGATTTCACTATTGCATAATTACCTTCTAATTACAACCTTAGGTTGTTGCAGCGAGCCGGTAATTTGCGAAACATCTTGTCACAATGGTAAGTGAATCATTTCTCACCAATTAATGTTGAATAACCAGTTTTGTAGCCAAATTACCGTCTTACAGCTGGTTTAGAATGGATTGCTAAGCGTTTAGAATAATACTAGTATAGGAGAATGCCCCTACATGCTTTAGATTTAACGGTAGTAGCATTGGTATCCTATCCACCCACAAAAAAAACAAGATAACTATAATTATGAATAATTTGTTACAATATGCTTACAATTCTGTTCTACAGTTCGCCATGAATTTAAAACCTAATCCTTATGCCTATATGACGAGAAGGCATCTTTGTGTGCACTTTCAAACCATATCAACTAACAAGTTTCCATACAAAACTATGCATTTATACTTATACTCTTTTCCCAGTTGGTTCTTGTGCTCGGAGACCTGCACATCCCGCACCGCTGCAGCAGTTTGCCGCCAAAATTCAAGAAACTCTTGCTACCGGGCCGCATACAACACATTCTCTGTACCGGCAATCTTTGCACTAAAGAGTCCTACGACTACTTGAAGACCTTAGCCAGTGATGTGCATGTTGTCAGAGGAGATTTTGATGAGGTTTGTACAAGTTTTAATCTGTATAGTTGATCAGGGAACTCGGGCGGCGCCTGCAGAACTCTGGTTGTGACCCTCGCTCTGGATCGTACCTGGTTCAACACATCTCATTGGCCATTCAGCGCGGCAACACTGCTGGTATAATGGGAACTTTTGAGCCAGGTACCCTCCGGGGCGGGCTATTGGATTGACTAACTTATTTTTAAGTTTTATATTTAATTATTGTTTCTTAAATAATCAACAACTTTTTTTGAGAAAAATTAAATAAACAGTTTTATCTGTATATATGTGGAAAAGTAATTTGAGAAAGTTTGCAATAATATTTACTTACTGAACAAAATTATGAGTGGATCATTTAAAATCTGCAGACTAGATTATCTGCCAGTCCTTTCAGCTTGTGTTCATATAGATTACAAAGCTCTGTTATACCTTTGACTATCACTTTGTAACTTCTGTTTAAATTTTTTTACAGAATACCACCTACCCAGAACAAAAAGTGATAACCGTCGGCCAATTCCGCATAGGCCTCGTCCACGGTCACCAGGTGGTCCCATGGGGCGACGAGGAATCTCTGGCTCTGGTTCAGAGACAGCTGGACGTGGACATCTTGATCTCGGGGCACACGCATCGGTTTGAGGCATACGAGCATGAGAACAAGTTTTATATCAATCCGGGGAGTGCTACGGGTGCTTACAGTCCTTTGTTTAGGTAATTTGTTTATATATAAGTATGTTTCTCCTGGTTCCACCAATTTTCAGCCAAATTGGTTCAGCCCTTCTTATTATTAGTGTAACTAACACGACTTTCTTTAAATATAATTAATGTTTTCTGAGGTTTGCAAAACTACTGTAACTCATTTTAATATATATTTTTTAAAGTGATATTAACTTATAAGTAGCTTTAATAATGTAGTCTAAACAAAATCTACAATAAAATTTGTCAATGAAATAAATTTTACTTTGGCCAAATGAAGATATTAATTTGATATGTAATGTTTCCAGGGAACCAACCCCGTCCTTCGTACTGATGGACATCCAGAGCTCGACCGTGGTCACATATGTGTACAAACTACTCGGAGACGAGGTCAAAGTGGAACGAATCGAGTACAAGAAAGCGTAATTGCATACAACTAGTTGTAAGGTGTATAGAGTATTTTATAAAAGGTATTTGGATTGACTGAATGTCTATTATGTAACTGCTGTGTAGGAAATAGATTCACAAGATTGCAAGAGATATAAATATTGGTGTAAATATACCAGAAAGAGTAAAAGGTTTGGATCAGTTGATGTTATCACATGGATAATAATAAAGGAGCATTTTCAAGACCTTTAGTATCCTTTTATGAGATAAAAACTGAATTATTAATGGATTACCAACCCAGCCTCAAATTTTGTGAGATGCGCAGAAAACGGCATACTACGGCGTGATTTTAGATTTCATGTTATTGTATTAAATAAATGGTAGGCATTTATAAGGTACCTAGTTTTAAATAAGGTGCAGAATGCATTTTCATGAGTAGAAATAATACTTGCACTGAATTTAAAATGGCCTTATATGAGAGATTATAAAACATTTTTAATTTAATGTTTCATTCCATTCCAATTTATTTGTATATTAGATAGATTTTCTATCAAGGCATCTAATCTATGATTTTGATTTCGTAAAATTTGCAGTTTGAAATAAGTCACAAGAAGAAGAAAGATAAATAAAAGCAATTTATTCTCATGCTGGACTGGGAGCGATAGAAAAACATAGAATGTGCCAGCTGCATTTCCTCCCGGGCATGCTGTAAAAACCAACTGAGGGATTCGAGGGTTTCAGTATATTGTGATTTAGGCGATGGGCTGACAACCTGTCACTACAGCAATATACCTACAGATCTATCTTAAACAACCCTCAAAACTTGTCAGACGTGGTGGAACGACCTTTGTTTAGGTCGTTTACGCTCTGCCTACCCCATTAGGGATATAGGCGTGATTATATGTATGTATGTATGTATTCTCAGACAAAAATAATTTTGTATAATAAATATGAGTAAAAAACGGTGTTATTTGTGTAAATAAAATCTCATTTATTACATTAAGTATATTTTATGTAATATTTTGGCCATAATGCCAGTTCAAAATAAACTATCAACTTTGTTAAAACTTTCTTTTAATTATTTAATAAGTCAGCCAAGAAAATTATGTATTTAGTATAAAAAAAAAAATCTTTAGGTACTAGTGACCGATTTGATACCCAATACCTACTACATTTTTAAAATAAAAACTGGAGTTTAATCCTCAGTCATTCTGCAACTTTTTTAGCTAAAATTTTGTGCACCTACAAAGAGTTACTACGCATTCGCCTATAGGCAACCTATAGCCTTTACAACACAAAAACCAAACCACACACTTGTATACATCCACCAACACAAGGCCAGACTCCAGGGTCATTGACCGCTGCGCATACGCACACAAAAACTACGTAATCCACGCTTGGAGGCACCTGCTTACGTATAGTGGGCCCTGTTTGGTAGACCATTAAGGCATGAGATGTGATGTGAGTGGCTAGTCGTATAAGATGCGGAACCGTTTCGAATTACACATTGGGCCCGATTCGTAACCATCCCGACTTAACTAAATCTCACCTAAAATTATTGCCATCCCGTTCTGTTATCTCATGATAGAAAGTGACAGGTATGGACTTATATTAGTTAAGTCGCGTATTTTGCAATCACGAATTGCTACCATTAGCTTACTTAAATTGCTGGACTGGGATTGAGAAAAACATACCTACTTAAAATAGAATGTCCTATCTGCTTCTATTCCCAGACATATCGTAGAGAAGTAGAGAGTCAAGGTTTTGAGTGTATTGCAAATTACACTACGGGCTGACAAATGGTCACTATGTTTTAAGGAAACGGTTTTATGTTCAGTTTTACTCTGCACCGTAAAGGAGAAGACAAGATCGACCTGTTCCGACCTTAACAAAAAATAACAAAATTACAAACACATCCATCAACTTTCGTCAATGAAGAGTGGCATACATACGGCATGACAATTCGCCATTATGGTAACGTAAGGCACCTAATCCTATTATTGCCAATTTGAAGCAATAAAAAATACAGAAGTAATAGTCCCTCCCAGAGATCGGCCATCTGCGCGAGACTAGTTTTTATTGCAGAAGTGTTTGCGCAACGCAAGAGCTCTCTCTATTCCTTCATTTTCTTATCCTGATAAGCTAGATTGACTGACACGACCAGAGAGAAATCAGGCGCAGGACCGACTATTTACATACCCGACAGCATAGATAGATCATCTTACTTTTCGGGCAATCAGGTGATCAGCCTGCAATGTCCTAACCAAACTAGAAACAACAACACAAAGTTATTGTCCCCCGCTGGGAATAAAACCCGGGACCTCCGGGGGCTCAGATCACTAGACCACGGAGGCAGTTGACCTGTCCTATTGTTGCCAATTTGAAGCAATGAAAGATGCAGAAGTATTAAATCCTCGTTAAATATAAATAGAATATGTTAGAAGTATTCGCGACTTTGGACACGTACACATTTAGATAGAACGAAACCATGGACTACTTCTAATTAGCGTAATAATCTCGAAGAATAATCTACTTAACTTTCAATCAAAATGTCATTTGAATTGGTTCATTATAACATTGGTTTTTAATCACCATATTTTTTTGTCATTTAATTACATACAATCACGCCTATAACCATAGCGGGGTAAACAGAGCGTCAACGACCTAAACAAAGGTCGTTCCGCCACGCTTAGTAAGTATGTATTTACGCGATAACTAAGCAGGTAGTACCTAAAAAATACGTTTATACTACACCTATTCGGAAAGTATATTAGTTCCTACTTGAAAAAAGGGAAGAAAGTACGTAAATCCAAGCGAACGAATATGCGGGCGGCAAAAATATATGGGATTTACTTTCTCCCCTAGGGGAGAAAGTATTTTCTCCCCTACTTTATTTTTTTTTAAATTCATAATTCAAAACTAGAAACATGCGGATGCCAAAACACAAAAAGTTTGTGTCTCGAAGCCCACAAAATGATACTGGCCACTTACATTTTTGGCAGTATGTGCTTAGCTTCATTTGCCTCTTTTATATTTTTAAGTAAAAAATATGGTAAAATCAACATGTCCGCGCGAATTCTTTTTCGTTCTTTGATTTATTTGACTTATTCAATGTAAATAAGGTTTTTAGTGTTTTCGATGTAATGTGTAATTGTATTTATTATGTGTTTTGTTTGTTTGTGTTCTGTTCGAATGGATGATGACACTTCAAATGTTCTTAAGATATCGTCTCATGTAAGTGATATCATTCTTTATTTTACAAGGATTTTTAATTATATTTTCCTCATAGGTGTAGTATAAAGCACTATGTATAACTCGGAAGAAAATGCGATTCCCAACTCGTGTGTATTGAAGCCCTCAGCTACGCTTCGGGCCTCAAACTACACCCTCGTGGGAATCGGTCATGTTCTCCACTCGTTAAACAATGTACTAATACACTATACACATTCACATGTCATATTTTATTCCATATGCGAACTGAAGGTCATAAATTATCATACATAATAATATGACATTGATGATAAAATATGTTTTTGTATTTAAATGTTATGCCAAAAATTGGAATAGGAAATAAAAAATAAATATAGTGGGTTTTGTACTACCGTTACTATTTTTAGATATGCAAAATGGTTTGAAAGATACCTTTA
>JARACY010003921.1:0-29833 GCA_029255725.1 Scrobipalpa atriplicella | reverse complement strand
AAGTACCTTTGAACAAAAAGAAAAGCATATTTCAAAATAAAATAGGTATCTACAATTTTTAAAACAACAAAAAAAAATTAAGTATCAACATGTAGTTTATAAATATTAAGATTTTTAACCCTTTCAGACCAGTAAATGGGTGCTATATTGGCCTAAAACTGAAATATACAACGTATGCGGGACATTCTGAGGTGAAATATATAGATAACAAAAGTAACATGTTTCTGTTCTAAATTATCCGTATTCACAGGCTTAAGACATGTTATAATGGTATGTGAATACATACCATTATGTCTGAAAGGGTTATTTTCTAGTCTCACGTGTCTCAGGTTACACCGCTCACAATATGTCTCCTTTGTATCTGAAGCTAAAAATGAAAAATGACATTGAACTTGAAGAAGTAAATAATTTGACCTTGAATTTGAACTTTAATATTTTTATCTGAACTAAATTTATGTTACGTATTAATCAAACCCGTATTAATCCAACCCCGTATGTTCTCATGCCGTATCAATATGTTTATTGAAGGTCAACTTATGGCGATTTTTGAAATGTTACATTTTGTACATTAAAGATCATATAGGTATATGATCGACGTTCATTGCTCTCGATTCTGGTGGCAATATTCCTTAACTTAATTTAAGATAGCGCTGTCACTTTTTTAAATTTGACATAAGAATAAGATAGCGAATAAATAGATCACTTTCTTCTTCTTCATCAACCTCCTTATCCCGTTACGCGGGGTCGGCTTTCCTGATCTTGAGGAGCCAATTTGTCCGCTGGTAAGCATCGTCTTCAGAAAGGCCTAGTATTTTCATGTCCTTTTGGACATTCGTCAGCCATGAATCACAAAATACAAATTAAGCAATCATACATACATAATCATCGGGAATAATCCTCAATACTTGTCAGACGTGGCGGAATAGCATTTGTTTTGGTTATTTTCGCTGAGCTTACCCAATTAGGGACAATGGCGTAATTTTATGTATGTAATGGACCTGCTCAATAAATTATTTATTTATGTATGTATGTAGAAAAAAAGTATAACTTACAGAATCTAGCGATAAGCTCGATAGGAAAGCCGACGGGTTCGAAGTAGCAACTCAGCTCGTCCACTAGGCCGCGAAACTTTGCGTTGAACTCCCGAAGCGTTCTCAGGCGAAGTGCGTCATTGAAGAAAAGAATTGCCACTGAAAAATTATTACTCATTCAAAAATGTTTTAAATTAAATTAAAATTATTTAAATTAGTACACATTCGTGCAACGTATTGTAGTCTTCCTTAATATTATTTTACTATGAGACTAGCAGAAAACGGACCTGTTTCAAATGATGGGTAGGATGGGTATTTGCCACCTAGCTTGCCAAGTGCGTTGCGTCCCCTAAATAATCTTAACCTTTAGTTGGCTTACTGACTTAAATAAATCCACCCCTGTCATTTTGAGTAAATTATCAGAAACAGAAAGTGACGGCAGTATGGTATATTCTGTTAGTTCAAACCCCTCTGTTAGTCCAATTACCGGAATGTTCACTAGGGGCATACATTTATGGAGAGTTAGGTCGTGATGTGAACGGGTCCAAACTAAATTCCATTCTAAACTAAATGAAAAGTTTATAAGTTCTTCCTTACTGCCTTCGTGCTTATAAAAGTCAAAGGTCAAAGGTCATCTTAGGTACTTACAAGTTACACACACATATGAAATAATATACTTCCAAGCCATATCACGTTGAATACGTCCGAAGTCGTCATAGCTGAAACAGAAAACATTATTATGCACAATGTTACGGATTTAAAGATAATTTCTAATACCCTTTTTTTTGGAACATAGACCGTCAGACGAAAACAAAACTTTGGGTCTTTCATAGTGAAGTCAGTCAGCTGACGGGGCCGTTTGTATAGGAGGTCGATTTTCGATTCCCAGGGGGGGGGGGAACACAAAGTTGATATTTGTTAATTTATCACTTTGTGAGATTTTCCCCAGTTTGGTTAGGACATTGCAGGCTGAATCACCTGATTGTCCGAGAAAAAAAAGGATTTCGTGCTTCGGAGGGCACGTTAAGCCGTCGGTCCCGGTCGCTGTCATTGATAGTGGTCGTTACAGAGGCCTCTTTGCTGTGCTATTAGGCGGTTTAAAAACTCTGACACCAGGGTACATCGGGTCGATCGACTTGATACCCATACGACAGAAGAAGAAGAAGAACACACCTGATTATATTTAGATATCTAAAGAGTGGATACTTAGAATTTTACTCATTTTTTATTATTAAAATTTTCACTGTAACCAAAATGACAGATTTGTGACCGAAAATATTTTGACATTCAGAATATCAAGGATACTCTTCTTGAGATTTTTCAAAGAGTTTTTCTATAATTCGAAAATAATCTGTGAGTTTCAAACTCTTTGGCAATACTATATTGTATTGTATTTTGTATTGCTTATTGTATTTTGTATTGCTTATGCATTCAGCCAACTCAGTGACAAAATTATCTATATTTACAAAAACGAGGTCGCTGATTTGAATTCACTTGTGCGACATTTTTGGGTTTCACACCTTTATTATTTACTTATTCGATCATCATCATCAGCCACAACAGTCCACTGATGGACATGGGCCTCCCCAAAATTGGGGGTATGTGCCATACTCACCACGCTTGGCAGGCGGGTTGGTGAGCGCAGTAGAAGTTTTCCATTCACAGGGAACGCTGCTGCCCATTCCCTGGATTTATCCCTTAGTCGGCTTTTACGACACCCGCAGGAAGTTATGGTGTGATGCTATTCTAACCCGGCATCATAGGAGCAATCGATATATACTGGGTGTAAGGGACAGCGTCCCGCAAACTGATAGGGGTTTCTCAGTCAACGATACTGAACAACTATCACCAGGTTTTTTTTCAGAAAATGATATAAAAAAATTGCTTTTCCATACAAATTGTCCGATCGAGCTGGTCATTTTGTATAAAAATGCAAATATTTTTTTTTCATTTCCTGAAAAAAAAACCTGGTGATAGTTGTTCAGTTTCGTTGACTGAGCAACCCCTATAAGTTTGCGGGACGCTGGTATATATTCGATAGTTATCTTAATCTCTTTACTAAGCGTTGAACTAACAACATCATCTTAAGATACACTCTTCTGGTAATGGTAATGTACATTTAATGAATTCAAATCAGCGACCTCGTTTTTGTAAATATAGATAATTTTGTCACTGAGTTGGCTGAATGCATAAGCAATACAAAATACAATAAGCAATACAAAATACAATACAATATAGTATTGCCAAAGAGTTTGAAACTCACAGATTATTTTCGAATTATAGAAAAACTCTTTGAAAAATCTCAAGAAGAGTATCCTTGATATTCTGAATGTCAAAATATTTTCGGTCACAAATCTGTCATTTTGGTTACAGTGAAAATTTTAATAATAAAAAATGAGTAAAATTCTAAGTATCCACTCTTTAGATATCTAAATATAATCAGGTGTGTTCTTCTTCTTCTTCTGTCGTATGGGTATCAAGTCGATCGACCCGATGTACCCTGGTGTCAGAGTTTTTAAACCGCCTAATAGCACAGCAAAGAGGCCTCTGTAACGACCACTATCAATGACAGCGACCGGGACCGACGGCTTAACGTGCCCTCCGAAGCACGAAATCCTTTTTTTTCTCGGACAATCAGGTGATTCAGCCTGCAATGTCCTAACCAAACTGGGGAAAATCTCACAAAGTGATAAATTAACAAATATCAACTTTGTGTTCCCCCCCCCCTGGGAATCGAAAATCGACCTCCTATACAAACGGCCCCGTCAGCTGACTGACTTCACTATGAAAGACCCAAAGTTTTGTTTTCGTCTGACGGTCTATGTTCCAAAAAAAAGGGTATTAGAAATTATCTTTAAATCCGTAACATTGTGCATAATAATGTTTTCTGTTTCAGCTATGACGACTTCGGACGTATTCAACGTGATATGGCTTGGAAGTATATTATTTCATATGTGTGTGTAACTTGTAAGTACCTAAGATGACCTTTGACCTTTGACTTTTATAAGCACGAAGGCAGTAAGGAAGAACTTATAAACTTTTCATTTAGTTTAGAATGGAATTTAGTTTGGACCCGTTCACATCACGACCTAACTCTCCATAAATGTATGCCCCTAGTGAACATTCCGGTAATTGGACTAACAGAGGGGTTTGAACTAACAGAATATACCATACTGCCGTCACTTTCTGTTTCTGATAATTTACTCAAAATGACAGGGGTGGATTTATTTAAGTCAGTAAGCCAACTAAAGGTTAAGATTATTTAGGGGACGCAACGCACTTGGCAAGCTAGGTGGCAAATACCCATCCTACCCATCATTTGAAACAGGTCCGTTTTCTGCTAGTCTCATAGTAAAATAATATTAAGGAAGACTACAATACGTTGCACGAATGTGTACTAATTTAAATAATTTTAATTTAATTTAAAACATTTTTGAATGAGTAATAATTTTTCAGTGGCAATTCTTTTCTTCAATGACGCACTTCGCCTGAGAACGCTTCGGGAGTTCAACGCAAAGTTTCGCGGCCTAGTGGACGAGCTGAGTTGCTACTTCGAACCCGTCGGCTTTCCTATCGAGCTTATCGCTAGATTCTGTAAGTTATACTTTTTTTCTACATACATACATAAATAAATAATTTATTGAGCAGGTCCATTACATACATAAAATTACGCCATTGTCCCTAATTGGGTAAGCTCAGCGAAAATAACCAAAACAAATGCTATTCCGCCACGTCTGACAAGTATTGAGGATTATTCCCGATGATTATGTATGTATGATTGCTTAATTTGTATTTTGTGATTCATGGCTGACGAATGTCCAAAAGGACATGAAAATACTAGGCCTTTCTGAAGACGATGCTTACCAGCGGACAAATTGGCTCCTCAAGATCAGGAAAGCCGACCCCGCGTAACGGGATAAGGAGGTTGATGAAGAAGAAGAAAGTGATCTATTTATTCGCTATCTTATTCTTATGTCAAATTTAAAAAAGTGACAGCGCTATCTTAAATTAAGTTAAGGAATATTGCCACCAGAATCGAGAGCAATGAACGTCGATCATATACCTATATGATCTTTAATGTACAAAATGTAACATTTCAAAAATCGCCATAAGTTGACCTTCAATAAACATATTGATACGGCATGAGAACATACGGGGTTGGATTAATACGGGTTTGATTAATACGTAACATAAATTTAGTTCAGATAAAAATATTAAAGTTCAAATTCAAGGTCAAATTATTTACTTCTTCAAGTTCAATGTCATTTTTCATTTTTAGCTTCAGATACAAAGGAGACATATTGTGAGCGGTGTAACCTGAGACACGTGAGACTAGAAAATAACCCTTTCAGACATAATGGTATGTATTCACATACCATTATAACATGTCTTAAGCCTGTGAATACGGATAATTTAGAACAGAAACATGTTACTTTTGTTATCTATATATTTCACCTCAGAATGTCCCGCATACGTTGTATATTTCAGTTTTAGGCCAATATAGCACCCATTTACTGGTCTGAAAGGGTTAAAAATCTTAATATTTATAAACTACATGTTGATACTTAATTTTTTTTTGTTGTTTTAAAAATTGTAGATACCTATTTTATTTTGAAATGCTTTTCTTTTTGTTCAAAGGTACTTTCAAGAGACAAGCAGAAAACAGTGTATTTCGCAGCGATATTAACCCTGAATGACGCCGCCATTTCAATCTCCAAAGATCTCTACGCAAGCTTCATCAAGCGACATAAGATCATCATTTCCGCTTGAAATTTCAGAAGTTTACAAAACACCAATAATGTTGAAGATATTTTTTATTTTCACCAACTTTTTGTTAGGTTTAAGCGAGCTCTTAGAAGCTTTGTCATGTGAGCTGTTTAGTTAAATGTACTGCAGTATGTCTCAGTTTCTTAAATGACACCAACTTGTATAATTCTCCTCCATGCAATATACAAGTTTAAAATATTGTACGTTTTTTTTAAAATCTGTCGTGTCTTGTCCTGATTTCAAGTCTGTGACTTACATTGAAAGAAAAGATAGCACTTAAACAGAACAGCAAGTGCAGAATAAATTCTGTTTTTAATGTTTTTTTATATTTATTATTTTATTAAATCGCCACTTTTTGAAACTTTGTATTCTGTTCCAACAGTATATTTCAACGATGAAAACAAATGAAACCAAACACTAAATTCATCGTTAAATAAAATAAAAAAATAGTTTCCGGTATGAATTCGCTTACATCTTCATTGTCTCAATCTCATTCACCATTAGCTTAAATAAAATAAGTGAAATCAGAGCAAACTCGACGCAAATAAGAACATGGTTTTCAAATCAAACATGGCTGTTTTTGATTTAAAAAAAGTAATTATATTTAGATCTAGATTAAAAGTTGATAAAGAGGTATGCAAGTTGTAGTAATATGGGCAGTTCTCACAATATTACTCGTGTTTTTTGACTAGAAGGAGATGACTTACTTTATTTAAAATAATGCTTAGCATATTTGTAGAAATCTTATTTTTACTAGATTTATGTCAAAATTAAAAAAAAAATGAAAAATTTTGTGTGACCTTGACCTTGACCTATTCCAGTAATTTTATTGTAAATGTTAAAATTCTTAAATAAAATTTAAAATATTATTACTTATGAGTTCTTTTTTTATTCTTTGAGGTAAAGCTTGAAACATTGTTTCAAAATATAGCAGTTTTACGAGGTAAAAAAAAAAGAGTCTAAACTTAATGCTCAGAATATTAGAGCGACGCGGCTTTCCGTTCCGTTCTCAAAATCGAGTGTCTTTAAAATTTGATACCTATCGATAAAAATGGGTCTAATAAAATAAAAAGATTTTTATTATTTACGTACAATTTTATTACAATAGGGTCAGATTATGTCTAGAAGGGTTCTAACAAAACATTTCATCCTATGGTAGAGTCTGTTTTTAAGCTGCAGTAAGGAAAAAAATAATAATACATATTCAGTCCAGATAAATATTTCCGATTGCTTAATTATGTTATGTAGTTTCCAGAATGTTTTTTTTATACAGGATGGTAATGTAATTGCGTGTCATAGCTTAGGAAGTGTTCTAGATTATTCTAGTAACAATAAAGGATTACATAAGAATATTTAAAAATATCCCCCTAAAAATAGGCTTTCCCATACAAAATTACCACTTCGATTAGATATTTTTTATATGGAATCCAAATTGTTTTTTGAGTGGTTTTTTTTAACGCCTCCTGAGCTATGGCACGCAATAACATGAACACCCTGTATTGTTACTTTGCTTATTTCTTGATCATCATAACCTTAGAGCAACACTGCCTTCCGCTCCGCGGGTGGAAAGGCCGTATCGCTCTAATATCATAACAAAACAATATTTGCTATAGTTCGAGAGTTTGCTCTAGGATATGAATGGAATAATTTATTTAATTTATAGTAACTAGATGACGAAATTCTAAAGCAACCGCAATTTCTACCTATATTTTTCTATATTCACAAGTCAAGTCAATAATAAATTAACTCAAAACTCAAAGTTAGTAAGGGTCAAATAGGTACTCAAAATAAGTCTTTCAAATAAATGCATTCAAACCAATAAAAAGTTATTTTAATGATTTTAGAAATTATAATTCACTAAATTATTTACAAAATCTCTTAAAACTATTAATAAATAGAAAAATAAATAAACAGTCAAAAAACTTAGTTATATTACGCTAAAATCACGTAAGTCTTAATAATATTTATAAATATAAATTAGTAAAGTGTCAGCCATTTTACTTTTGCGCGCCATTTCGGTCGCCATTTTGAAAATTTGTTTGTACTGATTTTTTCGTTACAAAAGTTCCTAGATAATATTGGAAGACAAAGTTTACTGATATTATTGTCTAGTAATAATAAATTAGTAATATAAATTATTATCATACATTTCCTATAAGAGGGTTGGCACTTATTTTAATGGGGTCTACCCAGTACGATATGGAATGAAGCGAAATTATATCGATATGACTGGTTATCATTATATCGATGTTTCGATATTTTTCTCGATCATTTATCGATATAGGTAGTTCTTGGGCTCTTCGGCGATTGGTTCCGTGCATGTTCCCAGGTATTTGAGTTGGACGAGACTCCTGGAAATAAAGTCAGTAAGTACTTATAAATAAAAGGAATTTAGATTTCATGTCATAAAGCACAGATAATAGGCCTCTGACATAGTTTGTGTAACGACCACTATCAAAGTCAGTGACCAGGACCGACGGTTTAGCTTGCGCTCCGAAGCACGAAATCCTTTTTCTTTTCGGCGAATCATGTGAAAATCTCACAAAGTGATAAATTAACAAACATCAACTTTTTATTCCCCCCCTGGGAAACAAACCCAGGACTTTTGATCGAGAGCCCATGGTTCAGACAACTAGACCACAGAGGCAGTCAGTCATCGGTGTATAAAAATACCAGTGCCAAATGAGTTCCCTAGATTATCGATTCTCTTTCAGTCGCCTCTGGTCTAAATTTGATTCAAGCAAGCAAGAGTCAAGGGTAAACCAATCTCAAAAAAAAACTCAAATGAACATACCTAGACCGGCAGTTCTCCATCTCCAAGAAGCACTTGTTGGAGTAAGTCTTGTCATCAGTTCCGCACACCGGATCATATTCTGGGGGACACACTCGCGCGCACCCGGAGTATTGGAAGCGAGAGAGGCAGCGCTTGAGGGGCACGACAAATACGTGTTTCCTGTAAAAGAGAAAGAGAGAGATGTAGGTTTCTGAGCTCTGGTGGTAGAATGATTGGAGACAAAATAAATAGGTGTAATCAAGCTAAGTAAATTATAGACTGCCAGAAAGGATTCGCTAAGTTATAGATACCAGCGCATCGTAAGATACTGCCTGTAATATCTCAGGTAGCTTATCGACATTGTTTTGGCGATAGGGACAGATTCAAAACTTCCCTTGATGTGGTCAACCTGCAGATATCCAGGCTATTGAATCACGTATACAAGCAGTTCTCAGAGCCGCAGTTGAAAGTTGGTGTGTAGGGGCAATCTTCATGCCAAAGGGAATTCTTTTGAAATGAATAAATAAAAAGGAAGAAACTCATCAGCCATTATCTTATTTTCATGATAAATTTGGGTTGTCTGAGACACAGATGAAGAAAGCGTATCGGGGCATTCTTTATACCAAAGGGCATCCTTCCAAAATGAAGTATACCAACTCACCCGCAATTCTCCTTCTTCATGATACATTCGTTCTTATAGAAGCGATTGTCGGAGCCGCAGACGAAAGCTGGTGTGTCGGGACATTCTTCATGACAAAGGGCAGTCGTGCGGCAGTGGGACGCGGAGACTGCTACCACGTGCTGGCCGCAGGTTAGGCGACGAAGCTCACATTCAGATCTGAAGGGAGAATGAGAATTATTACAATATTTCAGAGTTGATTTCAAAAGATTGTAAAAGTTTCTCACATCAATTGAAATATTTATTTTAAGTAACCACATCAGTAACTGATACAGGTGATAAGTAAATTTTTGAATTAGGGCATATTGTTTAAGATAGGGTTAACATGACGCCGTAAAATTAATGTGAATCTCCCTCGAGCCAACTCGAGCTAAGATCCAGACCAGAGTAAATAAAATAATGTATGGATTTAATCTTAAAATGATACTTTAATCAAACTATAAGTTCTAATCCGCGTTGATCTTAAAAGACACGCCAGAACCAACTTACTTGTAAACATTGCCGTCAGATCCACAGACTGGTTGCTCGACGGCGTTGTCGCAGTTGTCTGGACAGTCGCTCTCGATTCGTGGTAGGAGGGTGCAGTTGCCAAAGTGGGCCAGTTGCACGCCTTTACTGTGGGAAAAGAAAAACACAATTTTATTTGAAATATCCTGGATTTAAAGGATTGTCTGTGTTCCTCCAGAGGCAGAACAATTGGGCCTCGTAACTAGTCAGAGTCAGCTCTGTCTCACCTCTTGTTTAAACCCAATCTTATAGTTTGAAGAATTTTATGAGGCACTTGTTTGAAAAAAGGTTTCCTGTCAAATAATTGAATAGAAAATTAACAAAAGTTAGAGATAGAAGCTAAAAGCAGTGGTAACAAGATTTTGTAACTTACAGGCAAGTAGCGACCTTCAGATGGCAAGGGTTGGTGTAGACATTGGCGTCGGTTCCACAGACAGGGTCGTTTTCGGTGGGACATTTGACTTTCAAGCACTTGTTCATCTTCGAGCGGCATTTCTCCATATCCACCTTCTTGACGATTTTCCTGTTCGTCGCTCTGAAATTATAACTTTTTGTTGTAAAAGCCGTCGTTAGCATCGATCGATTTTTTAATTGTTACAGAAAATATGTGGCACGGTACAAGCTGGGCTTCTGCTCAGTGCACTCTCTGTACCTACTTGTTCAAGTATTATGATTAATACCTTCACAAAACATACATCAGCAAAAGCGGGACTAATTTTTTTTATCATCGCAGAGTTACATACAAAAAGAACAACCTGGATCAAAACAGGAATTCTTTGTTGCAAACAGTGTATATTCACATAATAAACTATTAGTGTGGTCGGATTGTCCACATTCAAACTTGATAATTAAGCTGAAGAATCCAAAAGTCATCTTACCCGCAGTTAAGCATCTTCATCTCGCACTCGTTTCGGTAGATGTTCTCATCGGATCCACACACCAGTTTCTCCTTCTGGTCTGAACAGTCTGTCGGGCAGGATTCCCCACCTGATGTCCTCTCTTGCGATACGCAGAACGCCATTGGCACTTCGAAAACGTGTTTTCTGAAAGCAAATTGTCAAATTTTAATATCTCTATGACCTAGGAATACAGACATAATATTTTGGGCAATACAGTCATGCCTAAACTTAGAACTTGAGTTCCGTAGATAATTAGTACCACCCTGTAATTTTAAGATTGTCGCCTTAGTAACATCTCTTAGCTCTTCCTGCTAGCCAGGTATCGTAAAAGATTATTTTACAATAACGAATGAGAAACTGTCGGATGATTAGCAAAGCAGATTGATGTGTTTTGCTATGGAAACGGTGTGTTAGGTACTGCTCATCAACATAATCTGGCACTCTTAGTTCAGAATGATGCAAGCAGAACCGTATTACTCTTCTCGGGTGCTATTTTAGTGTATTTTGGTACTTCTATATCTTGTAGCTTTGAAGTACAGTAGGTACCTAAAATTGCTTTAAACCAAAACTCACCCGCAGTTAGTAGCCTTCATCCTGCAAGCGTTGGCGTACAGCTTGCCATCAGATCCACAGGTGGGACGAGCGACTCGCCAGCAGGATTCACGGCAGTGACGCGTCGTCTGGCAGTGCTTCTTACTGGTTCTGACCACGCCTTGGCTGGAATGTGGACAAGACATATTTTAGACCATGATCATTGTTTGCTCATGACACGTTTTTTTTTATTGTTATCAGTGCGGTTTGTTTTCTTCTTTCATTCCAGAGTCACCTCCAAGAAGGATAGGTATTTAACTGGAGTTAGAGCTGCACTGTGATCTTCCTGAACAGACACTGTGACCAGTATCACAGGATACTTCTATTAAATCGTCCAATAGAAAATTATTAAGAAGCTTAAGTTTGGCAAACCTTTTTATTACAAAAAGAAAATTAAAACATTTCCTGTCTAGAATTTCCTGTTTCGGAGTACCATGAACATACACAAAACCACAAAGAAATCCAAAAGTTAGTAAACCCTCGAGAACTAAAACTCACCCGCAAGTAAGTAGCTTCATCTGACAAGTGTTCTTGTAAACGTTGCCGTCGGAGCCACAGATGGGGCCATCCAGAGGAGCCTGCGAGCAGTCTACTGGACAGTTCTCGCGGTGAGCGCTGATGTTGTTGCACGCACCCAAGTGCGATAGACCGATGCCGACTCTGAAACGAGAGTAGAGAATTCCAGATTAGTATGATTTTACATACATAAAGTTACGCCTTTATTTCTTACGGGGTAGGCAGAGCGTCGCCCTATTCCAGGCTAGGCTCGTGCCCCTCGTTGGGGACTTATGTGATCCTGATTCATGAAATACGGAACCAAAACATGGACTTAGGGAGCAGAGATAGAACTGATCTATAGTTCAATGTGAAGATGTATCTATCTGAGGGCTAAGATCCACATTCCACAAAATGACGCACCAAATGTGATACTTATGATCAGCAATTGACTGACTGACGTATACAAAGAATTGGTAGGAAAATACCCAATTAATTCACATATAGTTGCCGATCATATTGGACAGCTATTGGACTTTCCTCCGATGGAACAAAACCCCTCCTTGCTCGTGGACCACCTGCTTGGTTCAGCTGGGTTTACCACGGGTAATTTTGTTTTGGACCACTACATGACTTCGAAAAAACCTGGCCACTCACCTGCAAATCTCCACCTGCAGCATACACCTGTTCAGATACGTCCTGCCGTTGGTTCCACAGACCGGGTCCCGTTCGGAGGTGCAGCGGTGCTCGCATTTAGACCCCTGGGCCCTGGAGCAAGAGCCTTGGTCTTGGGCCAGACGTACTCCTGAAATTCACAATATTATTCAATAGAGTATGATTGAAACATAAGTTTTAAGGCTTTCGCAGTTGTTCACTACAATTAGTTAGTATATTAATATGATTGAAGTTTAACCCATTGTAAGTGGCCAAAGTTTGACACTTAGTCTGTGCCTTTTCTTTATTTCTGTATGTGAACACTCTGCTAACAAAACTGTCTGGCAAAGTTTCTAGACTAAACATTGTTGTCCTTTCCATTGTTTCCATTAGACTCGGGCTGATACATATGGTGCTACATTTAATTTTCCAATTTTTTTTTTTGGGATTAGTAAAAGTAAGGATGACTATAAGATTGTAGTTATTCTTCTACCAAGTCCAATCTTTGCCATAAGTTTTCTTCTTCAACTCACAGAGCGAAGGGTAGATGTAGACTTTGGTATCACAGAAGATCAATCCATAGTGATTCTTCTACGAAATCTTACCTTTTCCACAAGTCTTCTTTCTCATCTCACAGAGCGAAGGGTAGATGTAGCCGTCGGTGGCGCAGACTGGTTCGCCCTGAAGAGCTGGTCCACAGATTCTGGGACAAGACGCGTCTCTCGCACCCTCGGCCCATGTCGCCGCTGAAGACAAATAATAAATCACGTTAGTTGAAGTTCACAATTGCAGAGTGAAAACCAGAGACATAAGATGATACATACATACATACAATCACGTCTATATCCCTAATGGGGTAGGCAGAGCGTAAACGATCTAAACAAAGGTCGTTATGCCAAGTCTGACAAATTTTGAGGGATATACCTTCGTTAAGAAGATGCAATGAAAGATAATTATTATGTCGAAATATTAAAAAAAAAAGGTTCCCTATACAAAATGACTCACGCAGATGGAAGCCAATAACAGGGATATTATTTTTTTCATAGAGCGACCTTTTGTTCATTGGGGCATATTTTTTACACCCAGTATGTTAAACATTGGAGCCGCTAGTCTCTTAGCCGTACCATAACTCAGTCTGAGACTTCGACTAGGAAACTCCATTAGTAGAGTGTCTCAACTATCCAATCCAGCCGACGCTGGGGGACAAGTGTAGTCTGTAACTTGTCTGGTAACTTGTTACTTTGCTCAGAAAAAGGTTTATCTTCAGAATTTAAGAGTGAGAATAAAAACAGACTATCAGCTGATATTCTTTCAGGGATGTAGTCAGTAAAAGAATCCAAGGTCTTAAGTGTAGATTATCTGCCTTCGTGGTGTAGTGGTCTGAGCCATGGGCTCATGAAAACGAGGTCCTGGTTTCGATTCCCAAAGATTGATATTTTGTTTACACTTTGAGCGAATTTCCTTAATGCAGGCTGAAT
Organism: Scrobipalpa atriplicella; assembly: GCA_029255725.1. NCBI lineage: Eukaryota > Metazoa > Arthropoda > Insecta > Lepidoptera > Gelechiidae > Scrobipalpa > Scrobipalpa atriplicella. The sequence continues at coordinate 15,959 of JARACY010003921.1, read as the reverse complement.
CACCTAATTACATACATACATAAAATCACGCCTTTATCCCTAATGGGGTAGGCAGAGCGAAAGCGACCTAAACAAAGGTCGTTTCGCCACGTCTGACAAGTTCTAAGGGTTATTCTTACTACAGATGATTATGTATATTGCTATAGTGACGGGTTGACAACCCATCGCCTAAAATTGCAATACACTGAAACCCTCGAATCCCTTAGCTGGTTTTTACAGCATGCCCAGGAGGAGATACAGCTGGCACATTCTATGTTTTTGTATCACTCCCAGTCCAGCATGGAAGAAACCTAATTGTGTGGAAGAAAAATGATTCCGTGTTTCGGAGGGGACAATAAATTCAATACTTTTGGTTGAAACCACTAACACTAACCACAAACTGCTCTCAATATGATCAGCTGCTTAAAATCAATAGTAAACGACGAGTTACGCAATGCACATGCAGTAGGTACTATAGGTACTGCATAGGTGCCAAGATCACTCCCAATAGGGAAGTGGCCCAGATACCACCAAGGGCACTGGGGTGACGATTTGTAAGGTATAATACTATACATACATACATACATATAATCACGCCTTTATCCCTAATGGGGTAGGCAGAGCAAAAACGACCTAAACAAAGGTCGTTTCGCCACGTTTGACAAGTTTTGAGGGTTATTACAGATGATTGCGTATATTTCTATAGTGATGGGTTGTCAGCCCATCGCCTAAATTACAATACACAGAAACCCTCGAATCCCTTAGCTGGTTTTTACAGCATGCCCGGGAGGAGATGCAGCTGGCACATTCTATGTTTTTCTACCACTCCCAGTCCAGCATGGAAGAATACTATACTAGTAGCTAATGACTAACTGCTTTCGTGGTCTTATCTGAGCTATTGGCTCACGACTCGGAGGTCCCGGGTTCGATTCCCGGCGGGGGACAATGACTTTGTGTTGTTGTTTCTAGTTTGGTTAGGACATTCCAGGCTGATCATCTGATTGACCGAAAAGTAAGATGATGATGTCCGAAAAGTAAATAAGTCGCTTGTCGTGGCAGTCAATCTGTCCCATCAGAAAAAGATATGGAGGAGAAGCAACTGGCGCATTCTATTTATTTCTGCCGTATACAGGGAAGTCACACAGACTTATAAAATCCACACGCTAACTACTGACATGCCTTATTTGTACACGTGTAGAGAATGAAAACAAATGCTAATTACCCTATGCAAAGATTTCAAAAGAAGCATGCTACATAGGCTTTAATGACACAAATTGTACTCAATCATACAGACAGAGTTTCACAATTTCTACAAATACTTTGTTGAAGTTGTATGGGCGATGAAATTAGGCCAAGTTATTTTTTATTATTATTACTAGCTTTTCGTTTCTCTCGAAGCTAATTGAGCATGTCCATGGGAATTATGTATTTTCTGTGGTAAATAGTATTCTGTGCAAGTATAATTTCTGATTAATTGCATATTTCAGTCAATTCACCCACCGTGCTTATAAGTCATCTGACATATATATAAGTATATAACATTGGCCATACCTGGCATTAAATTCAATGCATCGACAAACAGCTACTTTTCTGTAGCGCCCTCACGTCAGAAGCGCCCCGATTAGATTCGGCGAAAATGTAGTCTAACAAATTTTTTATCCAGCGCGAAGAGAAAGGAACGGCAGTTTAGATCCTGTCAGTTCAAGCGGGTTTCGACTAGTGTCATGACATGTTTTCTAATGTACGTAACGTAACGTCTTTAGGTACTGCCATCCCTTTCTGTTTACTCGGGACAGATTTTAAAAGGTATGGTTTTATTTTAGGTAAGATACGGCGAATCTCGTAAAGTAGTTCCAAATAATGTTTGTTTGGGTTCAGTAGCCTAAAAACCTTCAAAATAAGTAAGTATGCTTCAGAAAATTCAAGTAACCATAGCTATATTATAAGTACAGATTACTTTGAAAGCAGCAATTTATTCATAGATAGATACTAATTAAAAAATAAAAGTGCCAGTGCTTATTTCTCAGCCCACACAGTAAGCCACGTTGGAGGTCCAAGAGCATAAAATAAATTTATCTGAAGATTTCTAGCTTAATTGATGGAACTTAATATTTTATGGCGATTCTGGCCGCTCATTTGCATAGTGCATACAGTGCATACTGCAGTTTTCATTTAAGTACCTTTTATTCTATATTTTTTTTTAATAATTTGCAATGTGTTTGGAGAAAAAGATCTAAAAGTCTGAGTATAAAAGCAGGTGCTTTAAAAACTCAGACATTTAGAACGTATGATTTCAAAATTATTTAGACTGAATGCAGAATCTTAGGCTCGTATTTATAAAGCGATCTCAAGATTTTGACAGCCCATTTTGTACAGAAATGACATTTCTGATACGGACTCAAACTCGCTGTCACTCTTGAGAGCTGATTATAAATACGGGCCTTAGAATACCACCTACTTCCTATGACTCTGTAAATCCCTCTTGTCATTTTTCATATCAACCCGACCATAAGTCCAGATAAACTGGTGAATTACCAATTAACATACCAGGGTCATAAAAAACAGACGCTTGCGGAATATGGCCGCTATCAAATTGGAGTATCATATGAGTAGCATTCAGCAATTGTACAGGGTGTTAAGTAAACAGGACACTACAGAGAAAGAATCCTAATATTACACATAAATGCGAAAGTTTGGATGTTTGAATATTTGAATGTTTGTTACGCAATCTCACTTCAAACACTGAATGGATCGGGATGAAATTTTGTACACATTTAGCTAAGATCCTGCAGATATAGTTAGTACATAGGGACGGACAACCGAGTGATCCTTTAAGGGTTCCTTTTTTCCTTTTGAGGTACGGAACCCTAAAAACGGTGGCCCGTCACAAAATAAAGGTTGAATTGAATAAAAATTGAAATTGCGAACACAAAATGAAAATTGAGTAACCATAATTGATTCTTCTAGAATATCACTCACTAAGTTTATCTTTATGACTTCCGAAACGGAAGCTCAACCTGTCTGCTACACTTTCAATCAAACATTTTATTACCCTCGAATTCCTCGTTTTTATAACCTGAGCTACCATTTCTTCTACTTTCAATTTTAACTTTTTTTTTTCCCTAGCCGGTTCTTGTTGACCTAGTACTTGACACGGTTTCAGCTTGAGCGAAAGTGATGCATGTGTGAGATGCAATATCCGAATGTGGGCTGTTAGAGAGAACTAACTCTATGTTAAGTATGTCCGCCTGGTACTTTTAGTAGAGAGTATTCTGCATGTGTGCGTGCGCCAGCTTTTGGTTGTGTTAGGAGTAATTTTTGGTAGAATCTTCTATTGGTTTTTAAACTTTTGGTGTGGATGCTGACAGCAATGGAAATTTTCTACTTTATTTATTCGGTAAGTTTCACTACCTACGCTTGGCAGGTGGTTTGTACAACGCGCAACGCAGTGCAAGACATGAACAGGGAACGCTGCTGACCACTTCTTGGATTCCTTACACCTAGGTACGGTAAAAGATGTAAGTATTATTTATTTATCGTATGGCATTTATTTGCTGTCAGATCCAGAGGACAGTGCAGCAGCCAGTTATGTTACACTCTTGTCACCACCAGGGGCCATGTTTAGGGTTTTTAAGGTAGTTCCTACGGACGTGGAGCAATATCGACCTGTACACAGTCAGGTGGACTCAGCCTGTATTGCATAGTCCTAAACAACCTGGGGAATAACTCACTAAGTGATATATTAAAAAAATAACAACTCTGTGTTCCTCCCTGGGAATCAAACCGAGGACCTCTGGATCGGGAGCCCATGGCTCAGACCACTAGACCACGGAGGCAGTTTGGTACAAGATAACATGATGCTATTATATTCTAATCCGGCGCTACACACGCTTTGTCTGCATCACGTGAATCGCATCGCATGTAGCGATTCACAGCGACATCACTAGAATACAAACTCACCGCAATTTCCACTGTTGAATCCTGGATATCGCGGAGTTGGTTGGTGAATAATGGAAAGGTCATCGCCCTGGCGCGTGCATCACATGCGAAATGGCGGGAGATTTGAATTTAGAATCAGCGCCGGCGCATGTTCTGTTGCGCCCACAGTGCGCGCTGCTTTGAGATTGGTAGGGTTGGCACTTGGTTATAAAAAATAATACTATAGTAATAAAAAAAGTTTAAATGCCCGAGGTTCAGGTCGTCATATTGATTTAAAAATATCACACATATCTAATAAAACTCTGGTGTTAAGGCGGATTTACACGGGGTCAGTGACTGGCGCCGAAACCAAGACAAGTCAGCACTGACCCGAAAATTTGTATGGGAATTTGCAAGTCAGCGGTGTAAGAACGAATCAAATTATGCCTAAATTGTCACTCGCGAAAACATAACCCTTCCTTGACAGTCGGGTAAAAATAAGGGATAAGCAATTACGGCTCTTATAAAACGTCCAACGGTCAGATCCGTTAAAATTGTTTTTTTAACTATTGAACAAAATATCGTAAAACGATTAATTTAAATAAAGAAGTTGACTGGGACTTAAAACATTATTCATTATTTTTATTAAAAATTGAATCATAAAGTTCATATTTTTTTTATATTTTTTATAACTTGACTGTGTGCGAATTGTGTGCGATATATTTTTTCACCAAAATATATCAATCATAAACTTTACAACGTTTTTCGACGCGAAAATCTTTTTTTTTTATTACATTGAGTTGAGGGTCAACCAACTTTTTAACCGACACTGGAAATAGGTTAAGAAAAAAATCGGTGTTTTTTTTGTGTCGTTGAAATCTGCATTAGCAACCCTACCACAGCCAGTGAACAAACTCATTATTCAGTGGAACTATCTCCTATCTTTCGCTGATACAGTTTGCTGTTTGCACTCGAAATATACGAGCTTGGTGGAACAACCGCGCAAAGTGCTAAGGATACTGTTGTTGGAGCATACTCCACACCACGAACGAAATATCCGTGTGAACTAGATGAAAAGTCATATAACCCGCCTAATAGAGAGCGGAGATCGTGATTTGTAAAAATATATGTTTTTTTGATAAAAAGAAAAAAACAATTTGTATATTCTAGTGACACTAATTTCAAGAAAGCAATTAACACTTAGGCTCGTATTTATAAAGCGATCTCAAGATTGAGAGCAATATTAAGTATGGATTTGACAGGTCGTTTTGTACTGAAATGACATTTCTGATACGAACTCAAATTCTCTGTCACTATTGAGAGCTGATTATAAATAAGGGCCTTAGATTGTCTGGACTGGAATCATTAGTGTCGTCAACGTATAAAAACATGATTCATTGTTTTCATTAAAAAAAAAACTTCTAAAAAAAAATATGTCATATTCCATGGATTGGTCGAATTCACACACAAACTTTGAAACCAAGGCCCAATCGCCCTAAATTCAGTAGGCTCATGGCCTTTCATGGGGACGTATAGGGAAGATGATGATGATGAAGTATACTCCATGAATGATATACCTAAGTATGTAGATGATGAATACTGTTAACCTAACCTGTACCAAAACAATCCAACAAAACAACGTGACAATCTAAATTAACTTGTAAACCTTGATACGAAAGTGAAACTTGCAACCCATCACAATTCAAGCACCATCACTATCGATAAAGTTGTTGACGAGACAGCTATGGACAGTGCAACCACGCTTTAAATGGACGTGGCGAAAAAAGGAACTAACGCCGCCATTTTGAGATTTAGAATTGATTTGACAGTTCGTCTTAATAGTCCTCATCTGCGTAGGACAAATTTTTAGTGTCCAAGTGTTTGCACAACACACAAGTGAACTCCTTCCATTCCTATTCCTTCAATCTCTTATTCTGATGGGACAGATTGACTAACACGACCAAGCGCAGGATCGACTATTTACATTCGACAGCATGGATCATCTTACTTTTCGGAAAACCAGGTGATCAGCCTGCAATGTCCTAACCAAACGAGAAACAGCAAAGTCATTGTCCCCCGCCGGGAATCGAACCCCCGGACCTCTGGGTCGTGAACCCATGGCTTAGACCACTAGACCACGGAAACAGTTTGTCTTAAACTGCAGCGCCTCCGCGTACATTCATTGAGAACCGCGCCGACTGGCGATCTGTTTGTCGAGCCCACCGTGATTCTTTTGTGCTGTTTGGTCAGTTTCACTTTTAGCTCATGACTATGTATAGAATACTCTGTATGCTTGGTTCAGCTACTACCATGTATTAACAAACAACTGGTTGTTCTGGAACCTTGTTGTCAGATGTATTTACTCTTAGGAGTATTTCCTTGAGGCCAGTTGGCCGAGTGATGACGGATAGGAAAAGGGTAATTACCCGCTTGGTCGGGTGTTACTGGAGTCCGACTGGATGAATTTGGAAGTTGTATATATGCAGATAAGATTTAGTCTTTAAATCATGCTTTCCACGAATCGTTAGCATGAGATTGCTAGATCGTCTCAATGATTATCCCGTAAAAATTTACCCAAACATTTTCTAAGAAAGCTTCTGAAAGTTCCATTGCTACAAGTGACTTAATAACTGCCACGCTATGACTAAGCACTGAGACTTACCTAAGTACTCGAGATTGCTAAGTTTCTCTATCGGCTTCACTCTCACTGTCTTAGTTAATTGCAGTTTTCCATTCCAACTTGTTCTCGCTTCTGAGATGACTTGAGAACATTCTGTGTACGTGTAAGCCTTATTTGAAATTTATTAATCAATCTATTAGCGAGGCTAATTGCTTTAGAATAGGAGTGATTCTGAAGAAAATTTGTTGTAAAAACTTAAATCCAAAAGTTCGAATTTTGATATTATGAAAATACAAATTTTAAAAATGTTACAAAAGAATTCTCTGTTGTCATTCAATATCATGGATAAAACAAATTTGCTGTCACATATTCTTCCAATCCGAGTCGAAATAAAAGAAAATATTTTTGATAGATTTGCAAAAGGCAGTTATCCAATTTTTATGACAACATATAAACGTGATGTGGGATGAAATTGTAGATAAAATGAAATCTGACAACAAATTAGCAAGAACTTGCAAATGAAGAAAGGGCCCTCTTCAGAAGAGAACAATGTATTTGATTCAATTCACAAGGGTATGATAATTTGTATGAACGAAGAAAGTTTTGAGAGAAAAGTTTACATGCTTTACTAACAAGTAAATGGCCTCACCAAACCTTAGCAAGTTTAAAATTAATAGGTATAATCGTAAATAACAATTAAAATAAATAAATAGGAGTCCCTGTGTTCAATGATCAAACTTTAAACAATATTCGAATTATTTACAAAAACTACAAATGACAAAAGAGTATAGAAGGAGGTATCACAAATACGGAAAAGGTTAAATGATAGGCCACAAGTATTGAATCTACAAACAAACTTCCGTAATTATACAAATTTCAAGTTTTCATGCTCTACATTTGGTTCATTGTTAATTTTTGCAAAAAATTCATGCTCCATACCACTATTGAGTAAATTATACGTCACAATCGTCAGTACTTTTGCCTAATCTCCAGTTTCTACGTCTTGAGTAAACACAGGTCTTATTTCCACGAAGGAATTTACTCCTTCAAGGTGTTGGTTATTCTGACCAACACCGTTACCTTCATTGTTTTTGCGGCTATTACCTCAGCCCTGTAATGTGGACCTCCATGCTCCAAGCCAGTTCTGCGTTCCTGGTACTTACACCAAATTGTCGTTACCAAGAATCGGTTTAAGTAGAGCGTACGGTACTACTATTGTCTCTTTCTCTCTTTTATTGCTTTATACAATTCCTTTGCAAATTAAAACATTAAAGTCGAGATAGATTTATTGGAATGGATCGCTTAACAACTTTCACATAATAAGATCAAATTATAGCCAATTTAAATCAATAAATTTCCTTATTAGGTTATTGCTCGAGGAAGAAAGAAAAACATAATCGATATGTGGCAGATGATTTGCATATTGCTTTTTTATGAATTCATGGCGAATCCATGTCGTGTGTTGGAGCGGTGCCAAAAAAATTATATGCGTGCCATCTAACATTAGAGCCAGAGAAACGGCGATTCCGAGTTTTTGTAAAATGTTTAAACATCAAACGTCTAGTCCTTGTCTAGTCTACACTAAACCTCTATTCACAACTTTGATATCTCGCTATCAAATTAGATGAATAATTGTAAAATAAACTTAACATTTGAAATGAAAATCTATACTACTAATATCATCATCATCATCTTCCTCTTTTCCTACTCTTCCTGTTTCGTTATTATGAGTTCAGTTTTCCTCACTTTCCTACGCCAAGTCGATTGATCTTGGGTTGTGGGTTCAGGCAATTGGACTCTTTTGGGGTATCTTTAAATTTTTACTACCTCATCTGCTCTGACCTCTTAGATCTACCAGTAGTTTTTAAGCTACTAATATCTTTGTAGTTTTTTTAAATATACTTATCTTGCAACGTTTGTTAACAATTCCTTCACCTTTACCAACAAATTTCATGGCCCAACGAAACAGCAACGGTGTCAGAATACAAATTAGTTGTTTTGCATTTTTATCTCTGCAATTATCTTAATTTGATGTGTCCAACACTGTCCGTACATCATTTTACATATTAATTCAGTTTTTGAGCTGCGCTACTGGTCATTTGAATAAATTGATTGATTGTATCAAAAACATGTCTTTTATGAAGATCAAAGGCAAATAACCGAAGAAAACGACAATTTTTAAGTCACTTTCTATATAACTAATATGCTTTGCATTCTAGTGCATTTTATAGTTTTTTTTAACGTAGTTTTTAAATTAATACAATCTTATTTTTCTTCCTCCATGCTGGACTGGGAGTGACAGAAAAACATAGAATGTGCCAGCTGCATCTCCTCCCGGGGCATGCTGTAAAAACCAGCTAAGTGATTCGAGGGTTTTAGTATATATTGCAATTTTAGGCGATGGCCTGACAACCTTTCTCTATTAGCACATCATATACATCATAATCATCTGTAATAATAATAACCCTCAAAACTTGTCAGACGTGGTGGATCGACCTTTTGTTTAGGTCGTTCTCGCTCTGCCTACCCCATTAGGGATAAAAGCGTGATGTATGTATGTATGTATTTTTCTTCCTTCAAGTGAGTTTTTTGAGTCGAAACGACTTGAGCCTGCATCGCATGAAATAAACTAAGTTTTTTATAAACTATAGTTATTTTACTCCACCCACAGGTCGTTAAACTCCAATTTATTCGGTACTTAATCTAATCAGGTAATAAACATAACGGCAGGTACAACCATTACCTACCTACTAATTATTGATAAAATATTATACTATTAAGTCCATGCCTTTTATTTTAATATAATGTGTATGAAAATAACTAATTAATTTGTATTTTGGCCCTTAACTTCCACCGTGGTCTAGTGGTATGAGCCATGGCTCTTGATTCGAAGGTTCATGGTTCGATTCCCTGCGGGAGACAACTACTTTGACTTCTTCTCTATACTATTTTGGCACTTTTACTTTAGTTTCCTTTAGTTTGGTGGGCACTTTGCGCTTTGCCTTTTAGAATACACAGATGAATGAAATAAATAATTTTCTGACTTCTAAAGCATGCCACATTCTATGTTTTCCATCCTAGTTAAGCACAGAAGAATGGATCCTATCAGCACGTCATAAAATAGGCTTAACCTAGTTGAAAGTGTCAGAGAAACTCTCCATCTGCAGTAGAACCTACGATATATCATCGTTGTGTGATATCCGGTCCGATTCTGTCTCTATTTATCAGTTTTACGATTCTAAGGGTCGAGCTACACTTGTTGTAATGCGGTGTCATCTATGGTTATTTGCGTTTCTTTCCGTTTTAATAAATGAAAATGTTTTAAGTTCTATTATTATTTTACTTTGTAATTCAACGTTTCGGTTTTTTAAAGGAGAAACGGAAAACTACCATAATAGTATACCTATTGCAGTTTATAGGATATCAGCCTGCCTGCCACTGCAGAAATAATACATGTTGATTTCTGATTTTAACTTCAATATTTATCAGACGTGACAGAAACGCTTTTCAGTAAGCTTTTAATGCACCGCCAACTGCCCCCTAAAAAGCTAAAGACATACCTAAAAAGTAATTTAACTAAAATCAAATAAATGAACCTTGGATATTGATAATGATTAGCAAACATACATTATCTATCTGGAATAACCCTCAAACTTGTCAGACGAGGCGGAACGACGTTTTAGGTTGATTACGCTCTGCCTAGCCCATTAGGGATAAAGGCGTGATTTTATGTATATGTTTTTTTTGATAGCTCTTTGACCGAGTCTCTTTGAACCGAGTGGAAAAAAACTTTAATCCAATTTACGAAAATTGCTTCGCAAAGTGTAGTTTTACCCTTACGTATCAAACGAGTATTACTGGTTACAATTAGCTGTGTCAGTAGGAAGCCTTGCTAAATGATAAGTAGCTAGTATCCGCAGATTTAATACTAGTATCCATTGATAGATACCAGTTGTATATGGGCGTCTAAATATGGCGACTGAGCCGTCGAGTTACCTGTGATTTGTAACTTGTACAGCACTATTATATTGATTATAGATTTTCTACTATCTATTACCTAGGATTTCTTGTTAAATTGATTATGATTAGCACTAATTTGATAGTAATATTTAGATGACATGCAAAGATTTGATAAATTGAAGAAAAAAAATTGGTACATATTTATCGAAGGTATTTTGTGTAAAGTAGGTACATACCTACATTATAATAGCTGTAGGTGAAATCATTGAACAATGATCATACACTTTTCAGTTCTCAAATAATTAGCAAGATTTTTCATTTACCAAAGAAATTTTAAGCGCTTGTTTAGACCATGAAACTGAACAACTTTGTCTACATTATGTCGAAATATGAAAAAATAAGACATTCCCATACAAAATGACTCGAACAGCTGACACCTTTTGTATGTGAAGACCATTTTTTTTTTCCAACCTATCTATGTTCCACAGATAAAGTTGTTCAGTTTCATGGACTAAACCAGCCCTTAACATTTCTTTGGTGAATATAAAAATTTGCTCAATAAAAGTTTGATAGATTAGAAAGTTCGATATATAATATACAATAGAAGTTCGATAGAGTTTTTAAAATATATCAATAATTACCGACATTAAATTACGTCAAACGAAAGTCGATATAAATCTCCAAGCACTAAATTTTATATTGCATATAAATTGGACCTAATAAAATGGCTCTATAATAAAATGTATATTAGTGCAGTTGATTGAATAAGCAGTGCTATTTATAATATAAATCGCAATAGTTATAAAATTACATACAGGGTGTAAGGGACAGCATACCGAAAAATTATAATGGTTGCTCAGCAAACGAAACTGAACAACTTAAGCCAGGATTTTTTTTTGAACGAAGAAATAAATGAAGTTGCTACCTGCTGTTGTATTATAAAGAAGACAATTTTATATGTGTATCAAAAAACTTTCACGAAATTTTTGTTAAAAATAAAAAGTGAAAAATACAGGATTTCTTCAAAAAACGAGTCTTTAAATAAAACAGGTTTTAAAAAGTAAAGTGTGTGATGAATGAGATTAAATTGGAATTTCAACAAATTATAACGGTACATACATTTATATAAACAAAAAATAACGAGGTACGCTTTAAAGATACATTTTAAATGTGTAGGTACACTTTCGGACACATATGTTACAGATTTGTTGATTTAAAAAAAAACTTTTATTCTCTATTTTTTTTCTGTCAGTACAAAAAAAGTAAGTCACGTATTATGATTGATATGATAAGTAGTTCCTACTATTATTATTATTTAGGATTGGGTCTGGTTTCCCTTCTGGGTTGCGGAGGTCAGATGGCAGTCGCTCTGTGTAATAACCAGTACCCTCGTTAAATCCCCTAGATTAAATAGCCGACCCCGTGAAATACAGGAAAAAGGCTAGGAAGATGATGATGAGAAGTAGTTCCTACTACAGTTTAATTGGATGATATTTTCTAAAAACCTAGTAGGAATCAGAATGCTTTTAAATTCAAGGCTGTGTTGTAAAAAAAAAATATAAAATTTTCTTTTTGAGTAAATTTTTCTTTTGAGGTGGCTCGTACAAAATGTTTATGACATTAAGTGCATTCAGAAAATAAATCATATTTATACACACTTTTAAAATGATAATAAGCCAGTTGATGAGTCTGTGAAAATAACCTTAAAAGGTTGACAGTAAAAAAGGAATAACATTGTGCTCTACACTTTTAATGTCCGTAAGTGTAATGCAAACAAGGATAAAAAAAATGTGGGTTGGCGCTTAGCCATGAACCACGCGTTTGGCTGAAATACTTACAGGTGGCACAAAAAACCATTAGATGGGTAACTAGGTTTTAATGTGTGTAGAGTTTTATTTTATACGGTCCTGTACTTTCTGTGGTAGTATCTTTTTGTTTGCTTTTTGGCTTTGCAAAATAAATATATTTAGATTATTTGTTAGTTTTCCTATGATGATTAAGTTTAAATTATGTAGAGTACTCAACGCCATGTACGATTAAATATTTGTAGACTTTATTTAAATTAAATTCAAATATTTTCTGGGTATGTTCAAAACATGAAGTACTAAACTTTGCAAAAAAGAGCTTATTTTGAAGTATGACGTGCAAAAAAATACCGTTAAATGTGTTACGTGCAAAAAATGCAAAAATCTATGTATCTATATATTGCGTACGCGTCGATATTTAGACGTCAGTAGGTCTAGGTATCTACCTACTTGAAGTAGCTGTTTCACTTATTATGACCACAAGTGAAAGGAATAGTTAATTATTAACACTAGTTTTGAAAACGCACCTTCTTCTGAATGTAACAAACAAAAAGAAAAATTGTAATAAAAAAATTACGGTTTTTCATTTTTCTCCCATTCCCAACTAATTTAATACTACTATTCCATTTAAGTACTACTATTCCATTAAGTGACAATGATAGACCATAATCATTACCAAGAAACAGCTAGAACACACATAAAACAGACAATTTGTCTTAAAACACACCCACCTGAATTATTTACTACGACCAATTAGAAGGTGCTAAATATTCGCAAATAAAAAAAATAGGCCAAGTGCGAGTCGTACTCGCACACGAAGGGTTCCGTACCATTGCGTACACAATAACGACAAAAAATTACGTTTGTTGTATGGGAGCTCCCCTAAATATTTATTATGTTTCTAGTATTTTGTTGTTCTAGCAGCAACAGAAATTTTTCCTCTGTGAAAATTTCAACTGTTTAACCATCACGGTTCTTAAGATACAGCTTGGTGATAGACAGATGGACAGACAGACAGCGGAGAGAATGCAAGAGCATTGGAGACTCAATAGAAGAAGATGACAACGGAGTTCTTAATAATAGGATCCCGTTTTTACCCTTTGGCTGCGGAACCCTAAAATCCGCTTGGCAATAACAATAATTCAAACAAGGTTGTCTGTCACTTTAACGGTTATTGGCACCTGCGCACGCGCTATCGATCACGATCTATAGATCGATGATCTAGACGTGGATCATTAGTGATGCGATTGAGATGCGATAGGAAAAGCAGTTTGATATGTTTATTATGTTTCTAAACATTTATGTGAAAGTTTTATAACATGATCGTATATCGTTTCATATTGCTTTATGTCCTGAAATTGTGGTCTAGAAAGTTTCTGGCCTAGCCTAGTAACTTAGAAAATTAAAGGAGAATGGCCAAACATGGTATAGAAGTTGACTCTAGTGGTACCTTGAGTGTAAAGTGTCTCCATTCATCACCGTTCATCTTAAAACCATACATACATATTATAATCACGCCTTTATCCCTGCGGGAGACAACTACTTTGACTTCTTCTCTATACTATTTTGGCACTTTTACTTTAGTTTCCTTTAGTTTGGTGGGCACTTTGCGCTTTGCCTTTTAGAATACACAGATGAATGAAATAAATAATTTTCTGACTTCTAAAGCATGCCACATTCTATGTTTTCCATCCTAGTTAAGCACAGAAGAATGGATCCTATCAGCACGTCATAAAATAGGCTTAACCTAGTTGAAAGTGTCAGAGAAACTCTCCATCTGCAGTAGAACCTACGATATATCATCGTTGTGTGATATCCGGTCCGATTCTGTCTCTATTTATCAGTTTTACGATTCTAAGGGTCGAGCTACACTTGTTGTAATGCGGTGTCATCTATGGTTATTTGCGTTTCTTTCCGTTTTAATAAATGAAAATGTTTTAAGTTCTATTATTATTTTACTTTGTAATTCAACGTTTCGGTTTTTTAAAGGAGAAACGGAAAACTACCATAATAGTATACCTATTGCAGTTTATAGGATATCAGCCTGCCTGCCACTGCAGAAATAATACATGTTGATTTCTGATTTTAACTTCAATATTTATCAGACGTGACAGAAACGCTTTTCAGTAAGCTTTTAATGCACCGCCAACTGCCCCCTAAAAAGCTAAAGACATACCTAAAAAGTAATTTAACTAAAATCAAATAAATGAACCTTGGATATTGATAATGATTAGCAAACATACATTATCTATCTGGAATAACCCTCAAACTTGTCAGACGAGGCGGAACGACGTTTTAGGTTGATTACGCTCTGCCTAGCCCATTAGGGATAAAGGCGTGATTTTATGTATATGTTTTTTTTGATAGCTCTTTGACCGAGTCTCTTTGAACCGAGTGGAAAAAAACTTTAATCCAATTTACGAAAATTGCTTCGCAAAGTGTAGTTTTACCCTTACGTATCAATACGAGTATTACTGGTTACAATTAGCTGTGTCAGTAGGAAGCCTTGCTAAATGATAAGTAGCTAGTATCCGCAGATTTAATACTAGTATCCATTGATAGATACCAGTTGTATATGGGCGTCTAAATATGGCGACTGAGCCGTCGAGTTACCTGTGATTTGTAACTTGTACAGCACTATTATATTGATTATAGATTTTCTACTATCTATTACCTAGGATTTCTTGTTAAATTGATTATGATTAGCACTAATTTGATAGTAATATTTAGATGACATGCAAAGATTTGATAAATTGAAGAAAAAAAATTGGTACATATTTATCGAAGGTATTTTGTGTAAAGTAGGTACATACCTACATTATAATAGCTGTAGGTGAAATCATTGAACAATGATCATACACTTTTCAGTTCTCAAATAATTAGCAAGATTTTTCATTTACCAAAGAAATTTTAAGCGCTTGTTTAGACCATGAAACTGAACAACTTTGTCTACATTATGTCGAAATATGAAAAAATAAGACATTCCCATACAAAATGACTCGAACAGCTGACACCTTTTGTATGTGAAGACCATTTTTTTTTTCCAACCTATCTATGTTCCACAGATAAAGTTGTTCAGTTTCATGGACTAAACCAGCCCTTAACATTTCTTTGGTGAATATAAAAATTTGCTCAATAAAAGTTTGATAGATTAGAAAGTTCGATATATAATATACAATAGAAGTTCGATAGAGTTTTTAAAATATATCAATAATTACCGACATTAAATTACGTCAAACGAAAGTCGATATAAATCTCCAAGCACTAAATTTTATATTGCATATAAATTGGACCTAATAAAATGGCTCTATAATAAAATGTATATTAGTGCAGTTGATTGAATAAGCAGTGCTATTTATAATATAAATCGCAATAGTTATAAAATTACATACAGGGTGTAAGGGACAGCATACCGAAAAATTATAATGGTTGCTCAGCAAACGAAACTGAACAACTTAAGCCAGGATTTTTTTTTGAACGAAGAAATAAATGAAGTTGCTACCTGCTGTTGTATTATAAAGAAGACAATTTTATATGTGTATCAAAAAACTTTCACGAAATTTTTGTTAAAAATAAAAAGTGAAAAATACAGGATTTCTTCAAAAAACGAGTCTTTAAATAAAACAGGTTTTAAAAAGTAAAGTGTGTGATGAATGAGATTAAATTGGAATTTCAAC
>JARACY010003920.1:0-29843 GCA_029255725.1 Scrobipalpa atriplicella | reverse complement strand
AGCAGACAAAATCAGGACCATACCGCAGCTATTATATCTATTTACCCATTTAAATGCTTTTTAATATAACAACTGCAAGCTAATTTAACTTACTTATTCAGTGAACAAATAAACTAAAGCGCAACAGAAATCGCTAAATTGTTGACTCGCTACGAGCAAAATGCTTTTTGGACAGTAAATTTTAAATAACTGAAATTCCGCGCGTATCGCAGTCACTTCGGTGTAAAATTTTATTGTACTGTCCAAAGTTACAACGAACAAATGCAACGAAACGCACTCACTAGCAAATCACCGCATAAAGTTTACAAACAACATCTAAACGCGTAAAAATAAAATAACAACGTAAAAGAGAGCATTGAAGCGGTGTAAAATAAAATTGTCGCATATTCAGTTGTGTATGGGGGAGTTTGTTCGTTTCCTTGGGACATGCAGTAGTCTAGTGGTGGGCTACCGATTCGTAGGTCGTGGGTTCGATTCCCACGGGGAGAACACAAAGGTGATATTTGTCAATTTATCAATTTGTGAGATTTTCCCCGGTTTGGCTAGAACAAATGCAGCCTGCGGATTCCGTGCTTCGGGGCACGTTCAGCCGTCGGTCCCGGTCGCTGTCTTTAATAGCGGTCATTACACAAACCATGTCAGATATTAGCTGTAACTAATAGGCGGTTTAAAAACTGAGACTACGAGTTGTAAGTTGACTTAAAAAATCATAAACAACATCTTAAACGCGTAAAAATAAAATAACAACGCGTAAAAGCGAGCATTGAAGCGGTGTAAAATAAAATTGTCGCATATTCCGTTGTGTATGGGGGTGTTTGCTTCTAATTTGATCGTTTCCTTGGGACCTGCAGTAGGGAATCATGATTATGGCGCGTACGAGGGCGCTATATGGAAAGATCAGCCATTTTAATATTATGATCCTAAGTAGATACCTCTACCTACTGCTTTGGTAAATTAAAAATAATTTTAAACGTGACGTGTTTACTTTTAAATCTAAGTTGTATGGGTAACCCTCATAATCCTCGCATCCCTTTGCTGACTTCTCCAGATTGCCCAGGAGGAGCTGACACATTCTTTGTTTTTCTTTCGCTCCTAGTTCAGCATAAAAATATTGAAGTACCTACTCTAATCACAGAACTAAATGCTAAGACAAAATTTTAGAACTTGATTCTGAAATTTCCATGAAAATTACGGCTGAAAATTCAAATTTTTCGCCCACTCACCGGTCATACCTTCGCCTGTTCATTAACCTTTCTCAAAACCCGGACAGCCTTAATAGCTCTTGTACTAAAAATAAGCGGACAACAGGTGCTATGTGATAATGACTAAACAGCCTCTGAATTTGTAATGAAGATATCACAGATACATAGATAAGACTAGATACCGTAAGTGTTTCAAGTGAAAGAACCTGCGAAGTTTGTGCAATACATACATGACAGGTACGCGGGGTGTAAGGGCAAACTTATAGGTGTTTCTCAGTCAACAAAACTGATTAATTATCACCTGGAAATTTCTTTCATGAAATGATTTATTTTTACTTTCTCATACAGAATGATGATCGATCAGGCAACCTGTATAGGAAAGATAAATTATCTCTTTACACCCAATATAGGATAGGTACTCACTTTAGTGACGCTCATTGTGTTGATGATGACTTTATTCAAGGATTTTGTAACAGGGACTTTTGTTGGAATACAACGTTTATAAGTAATAATTAAACGCAGAATTCTTATCTACTAAGGCTCGTATTTATAAAGCGATCTCAAGATTGAGAGCAATATTAAGTGCGGATTTGACAGGTCATTTTGTACTGGAATGACATTTCTGATACAAACTCAAACTCGCTGTCACACTTGAGAGCTGATTAAAAATACGGGCCTAAATAGCTGGGATGACGTGACGTCGTCGGTGATAGGTAAAAATATATAGTATGTTTGCTTAGTTTTCTATCTAATGATTTATCTAGCTCTACTAAATCTGTGAAAGGCACTCAGCTTAGGACGAGAGAGGGGCGGGGAATAATTCCTAGGGGAAAGGGGCGTGTGACGTCACGCAGCTCCATATATTATATTACGAGCCGAGTTGAGATATGAAAAATTAAACCAGGTACGTACGTTGTACGTTGTTGGAAGATTTTCAATACATCGCTTTGCTCACGTCTTCGCACATAGAAGTACCTACAAAATCATTTTGTTATAAGTAATTTTTATTTTACAAATACATACAAACATCTACAGGAAAAATTACTTGACATGCTGGCACAGCTTATATTTTTTGCCTTAACAAGTTGTAACAATAATTTCGCTCTTTTAAAATCAGTATGACTAATTTTTCTTTTACGTAGCCTTTTGTAGTGCAATAAATAGTCTTTGTTTAAATGTGTTGTACAAAACAGCTTGCCTAGATTTTTAGTAAAATGAATGCCCTCGTTTTGAACGACAGTTTTCAGCCCGACTGCCCGGGCGCCTGCAATGTTATGAAGACGGGCCTCATTAGACACGTTACCTTGTTACCCGTGCTAACAAAGCCCTCTGTTGTCGTGTGAAGTGTCAAACAATAGTGCCTGTAAACATTCTTATTAACTGCGGTTTATGTGGATGACTTTGTTCTTGCTAAGACTTAATACTAAATAGGAATAGAAATAGATAACAGTGTGTACAGTTAGTCATGGATGGAAACTACACATAAAATACAACAACTGTTACTCTACATGGAAAATCGATAAAGAATGTCTCCGTACCGCCTAATCAAAATTATCTTAATTTCGGTAAATTGTTTTTTTTTCTATTGATATATAGACTATAATTTTTTGTGCGGAGATGAAAACCAAATCTTCACACTTCTTCACACTAAATGTAGTGTCGGTGTTCTAGTAGGTATTTACAGTATGCACGTTTGTTTATACACAAGGGTGAATGTCTTGAGGTAAGTGTGTTCTTTATCATATGCTTGAGACCTCTCCTTTGACAGTGCGAGTAGCTCCAGGATAAACACCCTTGGTAATTTAACATACCCTCAAAAGCTGAGCTGCTTCTTAGTATGACATGCAATTTAGATCTTTGCTCGATAGCAGTGTTTACTGCGAACTGCTGAGAATCTTCTATGATTATCATTTGCGATGGATTTCTATTGACTCTATTTTAGGCTAAAGGTGACAAAGACGGAGGCCTCAAAGGCTTTGGAATCGTTCGGTGCTGAGGTTATTATTACTAATACAATGAAGTAGATACATGTTTCATCAATATTGACAATAATCAAGCTCCTTTATACAATTTGGTTACAAATAGGCTCCGGAGACGTTATTACACTCAGGTCTTGATACGCAATTACTAGTTTCTGTTCCTGACAATGATCTCAAGCTATAACTGTTAATCGAATGTTGCGGTACAACACTTAATTACTAAACCGGCAAATCCTATTATTCCAGTAAAATTTAAATTTCAGGTGCGTTGTTTGGACGTGGGCTTAATCTAAGGATTATTAGGACTTTCGTTATTCTGGTTATGTAAGCATGGCTTTATGATTTCTGTTTTCTATTTTTTTGTTTTTAGAGTAAATAAAAATGTGTAATTTTTTATTTAGATATCTTTCCCTGTGGGCATCGTAAAACTGCCAAACCAGAAAAAACAACACAAGTTGTTGTCGCTTACCGCAAATCGTACCCGCGACTCTGGAGCGAAAGCCTATATGGCTCAGACGAGACGAGAGACACTTATCTATTTTTCCGACCATCTTCTTTGACCGCAACATGAACAATGAACACGGCTCATACGACACGTCATATCATAATCCACTGGGAGTAATCTACAGGCGGATCTCAGTCGATATTGTATGTAACTAAAACGATTACATCCTGTATTGTGTGGCCTCTACATGCGTCTCCTAGTTCAATGTTCAATTTTGAACGTCCTATATTTCAAACACCTGTGTTTATAAGTAGTGATGTGGTAGTGTTTTTAGTTTTATGTCGACACACGAAGTAGAAATAAGAACATTCACAATGAAAAATTTAAACATAATTCGTAAGTTTAATATACCGAAAGATGGCGCTACATCAAGTTCTGAAACGCGATATCGAAGTTTTCTCAGTGAACTGCAGATATACAAACACAAAACATGTCCACGTAGGTTTGACTTCCCTTTTCCCATCCCATCCGTCGACAGTCAGCCAACTGAGCTCAGTATTTAAGTCCAAAAGTGTATTCTAATATCTTCTGTTCTGTTCCTAACATTGATAAAAAGTTGAAATTGAAAACATCAGCATAGATAAATGCTGCACTTTGATGAGGTGAAATGCGCAAGTTTTCTCTTTAAATACGTTTTATTGAGTTATCCTTTAAGTTGAGTTATTATGAACCAAGTTATAATTAATTAAGTAAGTGAGCACTTCCAATAGGTCTCTTTCAAAGGAACAGTTCAGCGAGACTCAATATAAACTGCCAAAGCATGAAACTTTCATACTGGAATAGTAGTGATAGAAAAACCTCTTTTCTTCATGCTGTAAAACCAGCAAAGCATTCTAAAGGTTTCAGTGTATTGTACTTTTGGGCTGACGACCTGTAACTACAGGAATTAAAGATCTATTTGAAGTAATGTGGCAGTAACCACCAAAACTTTTCAGTCGTCTCGTGGCGCAACGACCTCTGTTTTAGTCGTTGACGCGCTGCCTACCCCACGAGGGATAAAGGCGCGTGATTGTATGTATGTATCGCAGTTTCAGTAGTTTTATGTATGTATGTATCATATTTTTAGTGTTAGGTCGTTTTTCTGCTTCTTCTTATTAGTAGTTGTCACATCACTATGAAAAGCTTCTGTTACGGATCCGCTATTGAACTCCGTAGCGTACGTAACGCGTATGGTGTTAATTTGCACGTTTTGAGGGCTTCGGTCAAACGTGTAAATCGAAACAAAGCATGTCGGTGAATAGATACCAGCTGTAATAGACGCAAACTTGAGCTATCGATTCGTCGAGGGCACAACTTAATTAATATTGATGAAAATTACCCATCGCCTTCCCTTTCTGTTCTCTCATGATAGAAAATGACAGGTATATAGACTTGTTTTAAGTAAGTAGAGTTAGTAAAGTCGTGATTTTTGCAGCAACGAATTGCTACCAGTGTTAAAGATTTCTTCCATGCTTGACTAGGAGCGATAAAACAGCATATAATAAACCAGCTGCTTTTCTGTTAGTGCATATTAAGTCAGTCTTGCACTTTCGAGGGTTTAAAGGTCGAATTTGCTGACAATCTGTCACTAAAGGTAGAAAACGCACAGTCTTTTCTGTAGACTCTTAACAAATTCAGATGTGGCGATAGCAGTCTTTGGTAATCCGCTGATTAGATACAACCTAAACTCAACCAATATCTTTGTTAAATCAAAAATGTTGCCCTCTGTTGCCCTTAATCACAAAATTAGACTACGCTGACTTAATCACAAAATTACACGAGATACCAAATCACTCAAGTCTGTAGGTTACTTAACACAAACTCGAACAGGGATTTCACAGAGACGACGGAGTGACTCGTTATAAAATATATTTACAGATTAAATATTTTGAAAGCGGAAACTCAATTTTAACGAAGCTAAATAATATTGAAGAAGGAACAAGCCGCTCAAAGAAGAAGGACGGGGGGGATGGGGGGGGGGGGGGGGAGGCAATCAGCGGGACGCGGACGGATGAAAGTTTGATATTTTGTAGCGGAAGTTCTACAGACAGGGAGCCAGGTCTTACACAAGACCTATCGGTGAAAACATTAAATAAGAAATTAAAGGTCAGTCGATACAAAATCACAATGTAGATTGGGCGGCGGCGGTACACTTCAAAAGAGTATTTTTGCATTTTACGTTTTAAAACAGAGGTAGTTACGGGCTGATTAAATAAATATTTAGTTAGTAATGAAAAATAAAAACTGTATGACCACCATAATAAATATAGTAGCATTTGACGAACTCTACATGTGTACTACATGTAAGTCAGCAAGGCTCGGAATTCCCCATAAATAGGGCGCTTTTCCACTAGACGGCACGGCACCGGCAACGGCGACGGCACGGTACCGTCGACGGTATCGTGGATGAGATAATGTATGAAAATCAATGACATTATATGACACGCTTTTCCACTTGCCGGCACGGCACCGGCACGGCATGTCATCGATTCCCATAGGTATTGTCACGTGTCACGTGATCGTCGCCGTGCCGGTGCCGTGCCGGTACCGTGCCGTCTAATGGAAAAGCGCCCATACTGTCACAGAAAGTAGTGCGCTGAATCCATAAAATGAAAACGCACGCTAGTCAATAGTATACATTTTAATTTTATTTTCTCGTGGAAAAATGCAAAGTCCGCTCCTGCAACTGAAGGTGTATCGAGCACTACTTGTTAGGTGACCGAGGCATCGGGACTGTAAGCCGATTATATATCTACTTACCTACTTCCTTTGTTTGTTCCGCTCTTCCGTTTTGCTTCATCTGTTTCCGTTTAAAAAAAAAATATAGTCCCATACAAATGGCGCCAGTTTTCGATTATTTTTTCATACGACTATGTACTTTGCGGAAAATTGTTTAGGCTCGTATTTATAAAGCGATCTCAAGTTTGAGTGCAGTATTAAGTGTAGATTTGACAGACCGTTTTGTACTGAAATGACATTTCTGATTTAAACTCAAACTCGCTGTCACTCTTGAGAACTGATTATAAATACGGGCCTTAGATTCATGGGTAGGGTCATACCCTAAAGCTCGGTAAGTTTTTTTTATAATAATTGTAAAAATATGTATTTTTTCGTGTTTTTTCATATTTAGGTTGCCAGATCCTTTTGTTTGAGCTCGCTTCATTGGCAACATTGACCTAGATTTAATTAGAGTCAACCTGTAAAGATTTTAGATTCTCTGAAATAATAAAGCTGGAGATATTAATAATATAATAAAACATTTTTATACAGCCATGCGAACGCAGTCGAGCAGTATTCGCATGAAAATTGAGGCGATTTTTTAAAAATGTAGCGACATCACCGCTTTATTTTATCACACAATACAACGCCATGCGTTGGAAGCCTTAATACAGACAGAAATTGGACTAGACCACGCAACCTGTTTAAAACGAGTGTGAAAGAGAAATAGGGGTATTTTGGCGTTGCAAAATTATATCTTGGTAGTTGATAACGAGAGAACTAAAAAAGATAGCAATTATCTTTGTTGGCGTGTCGTTTTCTAAGGTTCTTATCGAAATGCCCTCAATATCATCTTCAATTTTAGCGTAGGTACTTACAATTACAAAAAAATAAAATAAGCGACCAACACATAATTATTATAAAATCGGACTAAGCTAAGCAGCGTAGGAATCGAAATTTCGATAACCGGAGTTTTTTGTACACACAATTTGACCTACGTTGCGGAGTCTAACGTAATCTAGGTCTGTGGCGTTAGCATATTCAAACATATTCACGTGTATTGACGTCATATGCCTACTGTTTCTGTATTCATAAAGACGAATTATAAAAGGGAGACAAAAATCAAAGAGCATTTTTTATTTTGCTTCAATTTGCATTACGCTTAATATTGTGAATGTATTGTTCTCTTTATGACGAATGGAATATTAAGACTTGGTTTCATTTCGTCATTTCCGTTTATGTTATTTAAAATTTTGATTGAAGTGCTTTTTTTTTTTAATAAGTAGCTGGAATTATTTTCATTATTACGTTTTATAATGGGAATTTTTTAGGATGATACTTGTTCCTTTAGAGGGCGCTGAAACTGGCTAAAATAACGTTTCTTTGCACGGAAAAGTCTATTGACTATTTATATATTTTCTAATTTTGTCAAATCAATCTTTTTACATATCCGAAAGCTGTATTTTACTTATCTATAGTTCATTTATTCAATAAAGCAGCACTAAGAAAGCCTTTCTAAACTAAAAATTTTACACTAAAAATTATTTGTCACATTGCGTGAAACGAAAACGTCAACACAACGTTATACGACTTGTCAAAATGTTAGGCGCACACAAAGAAAATTGAAGACTTGGCTAAATGCCTTAACATACTGAACTGAAGACTTGGCTTATGTTTTAAAAATTAACTAATTCAAGATGTTGAGAAAAATCAGACGAAGCTGTATGGCTTTGTTCCTTTGCCTATCCTATAATGGATGAATGAAAAAAAAAAAAACACTGAGAATTTTCTCGAGTACGAGCAAATTAAAAACCCCCATTTCGCAATATTCTGGTAACATAATAGATAAAGGCACTGGGGTGATTCTGGTCAACAAACTCTTTAGGGTAACAGAGCTGCTCCAAACCGATGGAATTTTCTCTGGTGTTTATTTATATATTTAGATAAAATATCATAGACTTGTACAGTTTAATAACCTGCACAATTATACGAAATTTCATGAAAAAGCATAAGCATTCACCCGAGAAAACTTCATCGGTTTGGAGCGGCCCTGGTACCCTAAAGAGTTTGTTAATGTAAGTACTAAGGCCCGTATTTATAATCAGCTCTCAAGAGTGACAGCTAGATTGAATTCGTATCAGAAACGTCATTTCAGTTCAAAACGGGCTGTCAAATCCATACTTAATATTGCTCTCAATCTTGAGATCGCTCTATAAATACGACCCTAAGATTACTAATTATTTTCATTTCGTACTGACACTGTTCTCTACATAGGAAGAGCAGCAGCTCGAACATTCTATGTTTTTCTCTTGCTCGGTCAAATATCTGGACAGAAATTCAAGCTGCAATCCTGTTTCCAAACTAATACCAGGAAAGCAGGTTAATGTACCGAGAAATGGACATCGGATTAATACAGTTATCCAGAAGAGGCTATAAAGATATTCATAGAAAGTACACGATACGATACATTTGTTTATTTCCCTTATCCGATTACGTCACATACTTTGTATTTGTATACAGGATGTAAATAATAGTAAATTATTATTCTGTATACAGGGTGTAAAAAAAAAGTACTGCGTTCCTTTTAACCACATGTTCTTCTGATGATACCAAACAACTTTTCCAAGGCACAAAAATTTTAGCTCGGGCGGAATCTAGTCGGACCGCGCGGAGACCAATCCTTAATCTAAGCAACTATACATATTTCATTTGTAATTTGAACCGACGTTTCTCATTTCCAACTTTCCAATTTTTCTCTCTAGTTAAAAGGTAGATAAGCGAACAGGGCCGGCGGCAGGTCAAATTGTTAAAAAATAGCCGTTTCCAGGGCCGTAATTAGCTGCTGAACACGGCTACCGACGACGACGCGACGGTCGTCATAAATCTCAATCAATCTGTGTCCGTTGGCACAGGGCCGCAGCTAGGTGATACCTTCACGTGAGCTGTTCCAACTTCCACGTTCCACCCATTAATAATATTGGACTTTCCTGTTCATTTGGAACGCAAATATAATACAACGACAATTTTTGAGCATTAAAAAAATAAAGTTAATTCCTCAGCCCATGAAAGTGACTAACTAACTTTTGAAATACAGAAAATATTGGACTTTAGATAAAATAAAATATCAGCTGCTTAAGTCATTTTAGGAGCGTTTTTTCATATTTCGTCCTGAATCTTCCATGGAGACGTTGTTCAGTTTCATGGCCCCCTTAGGTCAGCCCTTAGCATTCTTTTGGTGTTTTTTTTTTGTCATGTGTGTATTGTGACTCATACCAGTAAGTATCTTTATATTTTCTTTGACAACCCTTCTAAATTCAGCTCTGGTAATAAGTAATTTCAGTGAATTTCTGAACTCGCTTATCTCGTCCAATAACAAATTCCTAATTGTTGTACAATCCAGGTCATTTTCTGGAGAATGCTTAAGCAGTGGAAAGAAAGAACTACAGGGTTGTTCTACAGAATGTCCCTAAGTCCAAAATTAAGTAAATGGAAATTACACTCTATGCAATTTTATTAAAGAGCGTAAATTGCATTTACTTATTTTTGCACTTAGGGACATCTTGAACTGGCCTATTCTGTGTGAGGAGGGGTTTAGTAACGTTAAAGGAGTAATTAACTTATTTAAACTTAAGTGAGAGATAATAACTTATATTTTACTACGGCCGTTCACTTACACTACGCGCCCGCGAGCTACGCGCTTTGAAGCGCGGTGCGAGGCGCGAGTCGGCCGCGCAAACATCGTCTCCGCACTCAACCGCCTGATGAAGGAGCCCCGCAGCTCCGAAACATGTCGTTGGATAATGAAAAATTGTCGTAGTAAAATATAAGTTGTTAAAGGAGAAGATATAAATATTCAAAAGAAGCTATTCTTCTTCTAATATTCCAAATTTTATACATAAAACACACTAGGTAGCTATAAAATTATAGTTAAGATGGTGCTCAAACATAAGAAAGTAGGTTAAGCGTGCTGTTGAAGAACATAAAAATTTAATTTTCCCCTCGTAAAAGTTTATACGAATTCTATTCTTTTACTGTTTTCTCAAAAATTCCAAAGCAATCATGGTTCGTTTTCGTTGACACAAATATCTGAAAACTGCTCCTTCAGAATCCCCTCAATAGAATCTCCTCAAATAGTCATATAAAACTAAATCTTGAAACCTAAATCAAAGCGTAACACATTGCCGCAAGATTATGCATAAATACATACAGACTCGACACTGCATAAAAGTAAATTCCGATCGTATTCGCGAGGTGCTGTGCTACCCACTGCGCTCTCCGCTGCACAACTTTAGAATAACTCCACCAGAGCTCTATTTACTTAGCTCTCGAACGCGACCCACTCGTTCAAAGACTACGTGAGGGCAGATTGGTCACTTTCTTTTATGAGATATATTTTTCGAAGGCTCGCTGCATTCGTTTCTAAGCTGGATAGTAAAATTTCGTTTTTAAGAGTGTACGAGCATTTTAATGATTGTGGGAATTTTAGTTAACCAATGTACATAGTGACATGTAGTATGAGTATGAACCTTTGCCTAAGTCGACGTAATATCAACTTATTATTTGTGTTTTACATAATTCAGAAATAACAGGAATGCGAATACCCTTTATGGAGAAGAAGGGGATTCTATCGAAATAGGACGATATTCTTATTTGCTGTGACTGCATTGACCTCAAAATATTTTTGTTATTATTATTTGGTGGTTAAACCCTGCTTTTGTTCTAGCTAAAATAAAAATAGAGTCATTCTACAATGTTCCGTTTGGTGATCGGAACGTGTGATTTTGAAATTAGAACAGTAGAAGTGTCATACATAATATCCCATCTGTTTGTTATCTTTTAGTCTTTGCCAAAGCGATTTCTTTTACAAGAAAGTCGTTCCGAAGCCGCGAATATGAAATTGGCTCGCTCACAACAGACATCTTCGCTATTTTATGTTAACAGAAAAGTGCTACATTTCAACTTACCCCGCATTCTATTTTCTTGGCCTTAGGAGAGCACTGTTTTCTGTTTTGTGAAGGATCTATCTGGATTATGTCGTGAAAATTATGTGAGTCGATAGTTTATAAAAAATCTAGTTTTATTTTTACAATATCACGGGTTTGACTTCAAATGCCTTTGTAGTAGTCTGAATCACCTGATTGTCTTTAATAAATATAAAAAAATCGTGCTTCGTAGGGAAAGTTAAGCCGTCGGTCTCTGTTTCTGTCTTTGATAGAGGTCATAACACAAACCATGTCAGAAGTCTATAAGAAGAAGACGGGTTTAACAATATATGTGCGATATTAAAAAAAAAAACTGTAAAATTTAGTTCATTGAAAACAGCCACCTTGATGTGATATCAAGTCTGTTGACCACCACAAAGTGAAATTGCTAATGGAAAAGTTCATAAATAAAATAATATTTACCAAACCAGTAGCTTCAAAAAGTGAAAAGTTGCCAAATATCACCGAACGTATTATAAAGCTCCATCTATTTTCAGTATTTACAAAGGTCTGCGGTTTTCATTAACAACTTTGCCCCGAATCGCCATGTTTGTAGAGTTTCTTTAACTTTTACATTCAAAAGTATTTAGCTGCGGTCACGGGAATGATTAGTTTTGAGTATCGCTGGAATTTGATGGAGGTCGGCAAAGTTTGAGAATAGCCCGGTAAAACTGGAATATTTTGTAAGGAACGAGTTACATTAACTAATTTGTAGTTGCTGAGATAATGCAGACCACCAAACTTTAGGCTGTGAATACCTATAGATCGAAATATGGAAAAATTACCCTTTGGGTACGGAACCCTAAAAATGGTCCTCCTTTACAAAATGGTGCCAGCAGTTTCGAGTAATTTTGTATAGGAGGGCCAGTTCAAACGTGCAACTTTATACTCAACTAATGTAATCTGTCATTCGCACCGTAGGTATTATATACGGCGTATATATGAGTGAGTACACTAGGCCACACTAGGCCTATACCAGGCAACACTAGGTCTATACTAGGCCAGGAAAACGCTCGGCAGAAGAAGACTCAGGTATTTTTAATGTGACGGTTTATTTTTATTTACTGGACTAGAATGGCAACAGTGGTTTTATTTGAAGGATGCGGTAAGTTGAAACCGTTTTCGGACGTTTTCGATTACTAACTAGTGATATAACTTTCTGCACGAGCTCGAATAGTTTATCTTATGTTTATCTTCAAAGTGGAACACAGTCTATAGGTAAAATTCTACAGAGTTCTATCGCTCCTCAGTTGTAAACATGCGCTTTGAATCGAAGTGGTAAAATAATCTAGTATAACCTTTGTAAAATCGGAGACCTAGATGTCTGTCTTCTTGATTTCCATCACTTTTCTCTATTCCCACAGATCAGTTGACAGTTCAATTCAACTGGGAATAGAGAAAAGTGAATCCAAGAAAAGTCTCACTAGTTCAATTTATGGACTACCGCGGCTATTAGTCCACGATGCAGGCATGAAAATTCTAAAGTCGGAATTTTAACATAAATCGCTGTAACAAGGCTGTAACGCGAAGACGCAGCAGCATACAAAATTCGACTGGACTAAATTGATTATGACATTAGCAAATTGTTTTCAAAAATGACGCTCAGCACCATTACCAATCGTCATGGGAAGCAAACATTAGCAAAAATTTTTCCAAAATGACGCTCAGCACCCTAACCATAAGCTTATCAGAGAGAATAATAGCAAGTACTCGTACCTACTTAGCTGAATTAATAATGATGAGATTCAACCTGTCAACGTTGGGTACACCAGACCGCATGGACAGATTGCCGAAATTTTGAATACAGAACACCACTAAACCCCGCTAAATGTGACTCAATAAATCTTAACAGAAAACAAAACAATTAAACCCGGAATAGAGTTGTAGGTAATTCATCGGATAGGAATTAGATAAGGCCATCCATCAAGTTGTGGTAGGGGGGGGGATTGAAATAGGAAGTCGGGAGGGGGAAGGGGGCTCGTATATCACCGAGTGGTCTGCTATAGACAAGCGAATGGCATATTTTAGATGTAACTGGATTCGGCTGACAGACATATTCCGAACGAGTCCCGTAAATCATTACAAAATTATTCATACTTATTCGTTGCTGAGGTTGGAATTATAAAATACATGATTCACCACTTGCTTCTCATACTTTAGGTACTACCAGTACTGATGTCATCATAATCGTCATCATGATTTTAGCCCCCATCCACCCACTGCAGGGTATCCCCTCAATATATACAACGTGTAACAGAAAGGGTATATGCATCGAGAAATGTGTGAATCTACCCATGAAACTGAATAACTTTCCCTAAGAAACATAGGTCGAAATACGAAAAAAAAAATTTGACTGCCCATACTAAATACGCTATCAGCTGATGCATTTTGTATGAAAGGTCGCAATTTTTTTTTCGTTTTTCGACCTATGTTCCTTAGGGAAAGTTGTTCAGTTTCATGGGTAGATTCACACATTTCTCGATGCATATACTCTTTATGTTACACGTTGTATAGGGCCTCTTCTCAATTACGCCAATCCTCATGGTCCTGTTGGTGACGTAAAAAACGTTCCCACCTAAAAAACTGAAAAACTTTCCCAAAGAAACGATGGCTTGAAAAATAATTTGACCTTAATTTAAATAATGTCAGCTGCTGGTCCCATTTCTTTTTATATTTCGACCTATGTTATTTGCAAAAAATTGTTTAGTTGTTTGGATGGGTTCAAACCCTACAATTGGGTTGGCAGGAAGACGTGGATAGAAAGATAGGTACTATTCTAAAAATCTCTAGAGTTCACCTTGCCAAATAGTCTGTCACCAATAGTTGATCGTATAGCTCGAGATCCAAAGACGAAGTTACAGCTCTGAATAATGTAACCGATGGCTTGGAGAACGCTGGTACAATTTAGAAACTGAAGCTGTTCTTATCGAATTATTTTACTTTTAATTTATTTTTCATTATATGTATGCGTAAAGAACCCGTGATATATGTCTTATAGCCAAACCTTGAAGTCCATTTTGTTTAGTTTAACCTCTTTGACCAACGTAGTAGGCAAATCCCTAAATACCTATGTTCTTTAAGTAAGTAGTTAAGTTACTGGTCCAACTCTGATTTTATAAAAAATATCGGGGTTTGATTTGGTAATTTGGTTGGGGAAGTCTAAAAAAATCCTTTCCTTTCCTTCCTTGAAGCTATCCCTTACGCCCTTTCTTCATTATACCAGCGGCTGATAATTAATAAGGGGCGAAAAGGACCCGCTAGTCGCTATTCACTTAAAACGTGAACTAGTGCCACACATAGATGAAAAAAGAATAAGGAATTTAAATCACCGATAGGTACCTAGAGAGTAAAGTGGATCGATTCTTAGTGGAACAGTACCGACAGTTTTATTTCGTCTCTAGTTTTATAGAGGCAGACTGAATAATGTAAGTTCCTAGAGTTGGTTTGGTGCCCTCACTTTGGTATCCAAAATTATATAACCCGTGCACATAAAGAAACGATCTATAAATGGCCGACTCTCGCATGCGTTCTCGCTCACTCTCTATTAGGTAGAGCGAGAACGCATGCGAGGCGGACCAATCACGAAGCGAGCCGACGCCATTTTCAAATCGTTTCTTTAAACGCACGGCTTATACAGGACGTATGATACAACTTCCCGCAAACTGATAGGTTAACAGAACTGAACAACTTTCACAAAGACAATAGGTATACATAACATAAGAAGTCGGCGACCAGTTCCTAATAATGTGAAATCCACGTACCTATGTCAAACTAAAAACTATGGGCTTTCTTGTGGTGGCAGTGAACGGATTAAACTATGAGTAGCATGAGTGAGTAGAAACAAAAAACCTATCCATTAAAATGCATTTAATAATAATAATTATTTATTTTAGATCAGAAAACATGGTTTCATGTCATTAGTATAAAAGCTTAAAGTAAGAGTTAGTACATGTTTGTATGGGATTTGTATACAGATTAACAAAGTGCGCAAAAGCATTATGCTGATTGAGTGTTATTTTCAATTAGAAATCCTTCCTCAATCCAAGGTTGACTCCATGGTTCCAGTTTCCCTTAAAGTTCGGCGTGGTCACTCTGCTGGACCCAAAGCCCAGATCAACTGAAGAAGTTGGGCCCTTGTGAAGGTTCAGACTGCCTCCCACTGAATGCTCAGTTCGATTGAACATCGGAGTGTGAGCTATCCCTGCGTGAGCTCCGACTATCCTGTGGATTTCAAAGACTTGGTCAACAATGTTTTTTTTAACAACTTGAACACAGATCGTAATACGCAGCTGACATTGTCAAACTGTTATAAAGAAAATTGTTCAGTTTTTAGTCGTCTTAACAAGCCCTTATTTCTTTGGTGAATGAAAATTTTCATTGAATTTTCATTCCTTATCATTAGGTATAACCACTGCCAGATGGATGAAACTAGTGTTTGTTACAACAACATTAAAACGATCTCAAGATTGATATCAATATTAAGTATGGATTTGACAGGTCGTTTTGTACTGAAATGACATTCCTGATACGAACTCAAACTTGCTGTCACACTTGAGAGCTGTTTATAAATACGAGCCTAAAACATCAAAATACGGCTGTCGATGAACACAAGTTTTTCTGCGTAACCTATAGGCAAGATTATTACTTAGGACCTAAAGATGGATTTTTGAAGAGCGGCCTCTGCTACCCTATGTCAGTATTGGAATTAGTTAACTCTACAGAAAATATATCTTCCATGCTGGACTGGGAGTGATAGAAAAACATAGAATGTGCCAGCTGCATCTCCTCCCGGGCATGCTGTAAAAATCAGCTAAGGGAATTGAGGGTTTCAGTGTATTGCAATTTAGGCGATGGGCTGACAATCCGTCACTATAGCAATATACGTCTACATAATCATCATCTGTATTAACCCTCAAAACTTGTCAGACGTAGCGGAACGACCTATGTTTAGGTCGTTTTTGCTCTGCCTACCCCATTAGGGATAAAGGCGTGATTTTATGTATGTATGTATGTACAGAAAATATATTCTTACCCAGCCTGAGCGTTGACATTAGCTCCAACCGTAGTGAAGTTCGGATGGGCGCGAGGCATGCTATGCGTTGCCGACGCTTCGATGCCCACTCGATGCGTTTCGCTTCCAACGCCTATCCCTGCAGCCGCAGAAGCCTGGTTACCCATTTTCGGTATGTGCTGCACAGTGACACTGCCTTTGGCGCTGGGGTTGCCTCTGAAATTAAAAGCATCAACGAGTGTTATGTAAGAACTGCCTCCGTGGTCTAATGGTTTGAGCCATCGGCTCCCGATTCAGAGGTCCAAGGTTCGATTCCCAGGGGGGGAACACAAAGTTGATATTTGTCAATTTATCACTTTGTGATATCTTTCCCAGTTTGGTTAGGACAATACAGACTGAATAGCCTGATTGTCTATGAGAAAATATATTCCGTGGGCACGTTAACCCGTCGGTCCCGGTCGTTCTTTTTGATAGTGGTCGTTACACAAACCATGTCAGAGGCTTATTAGCTGTGCTATTAGGTAGTTTAAAAACTCTGACACCAAGGTTCATCGGGTCGATCAACTCTAAAACCCACACGACGAAGATATGAGAAACAGTTGATTTCTTTATCTTTTTATATTCAACACGTCAGCAAGCTATTCGCCAGTCAGGCCACGCGGCGAGGCTGACTTCTAATGCCTTCAGGAATGGTATCTCAACAAATCTATTGATTAAATATAGGTACGCCTACTCACTTGTACGTTTCGACCCTTAACGAGGGACTCATTCATGGAGAGCAAAAATCACACAACCGCGCCCGTCGCGTATGATCTTCGTTTGTTATATTTTATTTTTTACTTACGCATGTTGAAAGCTCAAGTTCCCCCCTGCAGCACCATAGGAAGGCTTCGGTTGGTTGGTGTGAGGGTCCCTCTCTCTCTGATTGTTCATAAACAAAGTGGCCGTGGTCGTGTTGAGCCCGTCTTCCTTCACCTTCCCCACTGAGAAGTTCTTGGAGCCATTGTTGTTGTCAGTGATGTTTCCAAAACTCATGTTGAAGAAGTATTATGGCAGACACTGTGCTTGGGTTGAACGGTTGCAATGAATGAAATAATTTGAATGGGATCAGTATTTATATGCATGGATATGACTAGTGATGCGCTTTTGTCGATAAAGGGAATAAACCTGATATTACTTTTGTACCCATACAGAATGACTCAGGCATCCGGCGCTTTGTTTGTGATATACCGGATGTAAGGGACAACGTACCAAAAATTGATAGGTGCATTGCTTAGGTTAAAAATATTAAACACCTATCAAAAAATTACGTAATCTACTGATACAGATAATATTATCATATTATCATATTGTATCTTAATTATCCATGAATTAAGGTTCGCAGTACTTTGCGTTACGTCCTGTCCAGCACAATCAATGACTCTTTATGATCATGAGCTATAAATGGAACACTGGGGAAACACTGGGAAGTCCCTTGCATGCTCCCTAAAATATAAACACAACAACATTAAATCACTTCCAGATTTATTGTGGTGTAGGCAGACTAACAATTTTTTTTTTAAATTTCCTGAAGGTATTTCTTAAAAAGTTTCTTTGTTTAGTTTCGTTGACTGAGCGACCACTTCAATTTGCGGGACATCGTTCCTTACATCCTTTATATTTTTCCATTTATTTTCTTTGTGAAAATGGTTTAGTTTGTATACTGGAGCAGATTCTGTTGTAGACACAACTTATTTTAATTTAGTTTGGTCCAGTCACTTTCTATTTATATTCCCGTCAATGTAACGTTCGGTATATTGCTTTACTTAAAACGACACCATCTAGCACGCCGTCTTATTTAATACGTGTAAAGTTACTTTGAAAGATTACAATCAGCTTTTATGCTACTGTCTCTTTTTTATTCAAATTTGAGAAAGAGACAGAACCAAACCAAATATGTTAAATTATCCCTACAACAGAATCGGCACCAATGTCTCCGAAATAAGCCTGTATAGGTTTGTCTGTTTATGAACAACAAACGCGAGTCTAATATTTCCATTTAGGCTTCAAATTGAATATCGCGCATAATTACAAAGGACGCATGCCACATGTGTCCCACTTCTGATTCAAGCGAATTACACTTAAGCCATGATTGCAATGAGAGCGGAAGCGACAAGACTTAAGGAGGGAAGTACTCTAAATCGGGCTAAACACGGTCCGGGATTTGACTTTGTTAGTATAGTTAATAGTTGAATTTTCAATAAATCTATATATGGTTAGCTTCTCTAAAATATGGAGAACAACTAGATTCATAGATATAATCTAAAAATACTATGATTACACCAGGAAATCATCAGAAATATCATGAAACTCTGGCGTCTCAATGCCGAATTTGAACAACTGTGACATTTCTATGAGCTTAGAAACAGCAAATGTTATATCGAAATCACCGTATAATTATGAAGAACATCATAATCAACTCTGTTTTTCAATACTTTTTGTATACATTGAGATATATGCAAAAATATATGAAATCGGCTTGAAACAGCCCCATGCTAGAAAAGGACAGAGCGCGCATTCTGTCATTGGTTTGAAAGGGACAGTTGCCGCGAGCACATAGACCCTTAAGAGGAGTATTTACCATGTGTCAATCTGCACCTTTTCATACAAAAGGCGATAACGGTTTTCACTCCGTAAACATAGATCAATTCCTATAAATTTTGGAAATAATGTAGATATACTTAAAAACTAGGGTAGTACGTTTTTATTTTTTAGAAATATTACAGTTATAAAAAAATATGACCTCTTTTTAATCATAGCTGAAAATTTGTTAGCAGGACAGCGGGTCTGGTTTTTAAATCGCTTATCGCCCCGTTTCACTTCAACCCCTCAGTGCGACCACTCGCACGCACAGAACTAATTGCATTTGTGATTCTCTGTGAAGTTGGCAATTAACTGGCTGTGCTCGCACTGCACCCGCGCCCCGCGAATACATTATCAGCCTGATAGCTGACAACTGGTCTCTGATAGGGTTTTTGTAACGAACGTCTTGTAATAAGAATAAGAAAGGTTAAACCTCTTACATCCAAATCTCAAGACAATGTATTCGCCCTCATAAAGACGTGTCACAATCTTGTTTTTGTTGTGTAAGCGAATAATCCCGGGAATATAATTCCGGGACATTCGTCGCAACGGCTCCCTAATGAATACGCAATGGATGAGAACACGGAGATAGAACACTGCTCTTTGTGAAAGTGCTTCGTTTTATTTTTTTAAGGTTTTTTCTTTGAGCGCTCAAAACCTGAATTCGCATCTTCATCATTATAATTATCATCATCATCATCGTCGTCAGCATTTTCATTATCGTTATCATCATCCTGTGAGGAATACGGCACTATGGTATCATAATGTCCTTTATGTTTTGGTTGTTTGCTCATTTCGCGATCTAGCATTTCTTCAATACCACTTAGCCTTAAATTCAGAATAGGCTCGTGCCCTCGGTGTGGACATAATATGAGCTGATGATGATGACTTCGTGGATCGTTTAACATACCGACCAAAACGCTTAGGCATTTAAAAGTTCTGCAATGCAAAATTCGGGAAATGTTCATTTTTTCGGCCAAAAAGCGAATTAGGATTATTAGCGTAACAATAAGGTTGTTGTACATAGGTAATAAGCTTTTTGTCTCTTCCAGCCAACATTTCATCCAATATCTCTGAACATCCATTTGGCCAACAACCCTATCTTGATTGAGAAGGATTACAAGAGGTATTAGAAAGAATAGCGCAGCTCGTACAAAGAAATATTGTTCTGATTAATTCGCCTTTGTCCCCAATAATGTCCCCTAACTCAGTTCTTTGTAAACAGTTCCGGCCTTTTTGACACTCGATTTCACCTATTGATTCTATATAGAGACATTTCCCATTGATTTTGTAAATAAGAATTTTCTTTTGTAATCAGTCGATTAATCTACCACATTTTGAAGAAAAGTTATTAGATTTTATATTTCATTCCATTAATTTATAGTTATTGCTTTTACATCTAGGATTTTGTAAATAGGTATTTCCTTATTATTTTAATTTTTAATCGACTCCAAAACAAAGGAGGAGGTTCTCAATTCGGTTGTATGTTTTATGCTTTTTTATTTATTTAACATTTTTTTTTGCATCTTGAATTGCGAGCGATAAGACACAAATCCGTAGCAAAAACAACATGATAGGTAATTTTTTTGGATCATCATCTTCTTCTTCTTGCGGTGCCTCTCCATTATTGGAGGGCCGTCAGCTCCGCATATTTTCTTCTGTCTCTCGACTGCTGGAAAAGATCTTCAATTCTGGCGATGCCTGTCCACTCTTTTACGTCCAAGAGCCACGTTTTGTTCTTACCCTATAAAAATTCAAGTGTGTATTTATATACTTCCATGCTGGACTGGGAGTGATAGAAAAACATAGAATGTGCCAGCTGCATCTCCTCCCGGGCATGCTGTAAAAACCAGCTAAGGGATTCGAGGGTTTCAGTGTATGATAATTTAGGCGATGGGCTGACAACCCGTCACTATAGCAATATACATTATCTCATCTGTATTAGCCCTCGAAACTTGTCAGACGTGGCGGAACAACCTATGTTTTGGTCGTTTTTGCTCTGCCTACCCCATTAGAGATAAAGGCGTGATTTTATGTATGTATGTATTTATATCTTAATCTTAAATTTACAATGAACTATCTTACTTACCTTACTTAACCTTACTTACTACTTTAACTATAACACCATCCTAATTCCAGATTAAGAACTAACTTATTCAACCTCTGCATTCTTTCGTTCCACAACTATCTTTTCACAAGGGTCAGATTACTTGAGATTAAGTGGCAACTTTTCTTTGAGACATTAGCCCTTTCTGGGTTTTTAGTACCTTCTTTTTCTTGCGCCCTTTTTGTTGGATTTGTAAACCCTTGAATAGATAGCTATTGTGAAGAAAATTTAGTTTCAAACTAGATCGAAGGACCTACATGGACATTAGTAGCAAATTCGTAGTTGCAAAAATCACGACTTATAAGTCTTTATTTTCTATCATGAGAAAACAGAAGGAGGCGGCAATCATTTATGTCAAGATTTAGTTA
Source organism: Scrobipalpa atriplicella (assembly GCA_029255725.1). Classification (NCBI taxonomy): domain Eukaryota; kingdom Metazoa; phylum Arthropoda; class Insecta; order Lepidoptera; family Gelechiidae; genus Scrobipalpa; species Scrobipalpa atriplicella. The sequence goes on along the minus strand of JARACY010003920.1, from coordinate 8,370 downwards.
AGTCGTGCCCTGAACAAATCGATAGCATTATTGATAGGTGATTAATTTGCGGCTTTCATTTGTTTTGTCAAGCTTTAATTTGGTTGTCCTTCATCTCTTTGTTTTTCCGGCATCTGTGCCAAGTTAATTGCCGGGAACTATAGCGCAGTCAACATCAAAGATACCTGTTTTTACCGCAGCAGTAAAAATTAAGTAAATAGTTTTTCTGAATAACAGCATGAAATATATGGTGCAAAGTTTATTAATTTGGCGAAGTAACGATTGAAGTTTGATAAATGCACCTATAACTCTCCAGATTCAATAACCTACATCGAAAGCCATAATTTTCGGAGCTCATGCAATAAAAATAATAGGATTTGCTGAAATATTTTGTGAGAAAGAATAATGATGGGAATTATTTTGGGAATGTTGCAGACGTCTAGAGAAAATGGTTTTGTATATGTACTGGGCTATGTTTCAGTCAGAACGCAAACTTATACCTAACGATACGAGTACTTCAAGAAAAAATTGGTAAGCTAAAATTTTTCAGTTTCATGAAGTAGAACACGCCCTTAAACTTTTACTAATACACGTAAAACCAAAACGCGAAATACCTATCAATACCAACTCTACCTAAAAAACATCAGCCCCCGTAGCATGCGGCCGCGATAAGGCCGTGATAGCCATTTTATCACACATTTTATCGCATCTATCTGTCAAATTGTATGGGAAATTGACAGATACATACATACATACATACATAAAATCACGCCATTATCCCTAATGGGGTAGGCAGAGCAAAAACGACCTAAACATAGGTCGTTCCGCCACGTCTGACAAGTTTTGAGGGTTAATACAGATGATGATTATGTATATTACCATAGTGATAGGTTGTACCATCGCCTAAATTGTAATTCACTGAAACCCTCGATTCCCTTAGCTGGTTTTTACAGCATGCCCGGAAGGAGATGCAGCTGGCACATTTTATGTTTTTCTATCACTCCCAGTCCAGCATGGAAGTAAATTGACAGATAGATGCGATATATTCGTTATCGCGTGACGGCATGCTACAGGGGCAGATATTATACTTAACGCCTGAACATTTTGTAAGACAAATAAGTATCATGTAATGAATCATGCTTTCATAAGGCGTCAATAGGCAAAGGCCATGCATCTGTAGTAACACTTCACACTAAAAGTATACTCCAGTAAATGTAAGACAAACTTTTTCAAAAGCGACACCCAACTTGCCCAGTAGCCCAGTGAAACAGTCAAGAAAATATTTTCAAGTCGAAAGTAAAAGAACGGCCCCAATTCGGTAAAAAACACGACTTAACTAAAATTTTTTTTTTTTTAGATTTTTTCATGGATTCGTTAAGGAGGAATATGATCTCAAAAACAACCATTTGCCGTATGGAATCCCCTTCAGTAGTTTTTCTCAACGATACGATGCCAGTGTCAGTCGCAAGCAAACCGAAAGGGCAAAGCAGTATTGACGAACTTATAATGGCCGTGTCAAAAACCATGTCAGAGCTAATGTGTTTTTAGGTGATTTAAAACAATCTCTGATACTAGAGTTCATCGGGTCGATCGACTCGAAGCCCACACGAGAGAAGAAGAATGATCTTGGCAGTTCGAGAAAAGAATCTATGAATAGGTTGGTCGTGATGTGAAAGTGTCGACTAAGAGCTAAATTTAAAAAAAATAAAAAAATGACAGGTTTAAAATAAATTCCTCTTTTCTGCCGTCTCCTTCTATTCTCTCATGATAGAAAACGTCAGGTATGGTCTTAATTTACTTAGTTTGTGTTCGCGCACGAATCGACGCCAAATGGCACTCGGCAACTTCAGATATTGCGTCAGACAGAGGCGGGTGCCACACCAATGAAGACTTAGTGGTGTTGTTCCCTACTTCTTATAAGGATATATTGCTTATGTCCCATTGCTGAAAGAACTGGAACTCGCAAGTTTTCAGCTGAGGCGAGACAAAAGTTCGCTGGAGCTGTGCAATAGTCACATCTTTCGTCCGGCGGTTGTTTGTGAGTGTGGTTTTAAACTGGTGTCTAGGAAACTATTAAGTGGTATATTTAAGATTAAATAGAATTTATTTGTTACTTAAGTAAACTGTGTAATAATTTAATATTACATGACAATTTTGATTAAGTGTCTGATTTTAAACTGCGTACACAAACGATTGATTGATTGATTTTTTTTTGCTGGATTAATTTTGGTGTGTAAATTATCGTGCTTTCCTCATAAAATATTACAAATTATTGTGATCATCAAATCAGTAATATTTCTAAGCACGATGTTACTTACGTCGCCTATAGGAAGCGCATTTATTATATGTATTTTTGTAGGTAATTAGTTTGATTAGTTTGTCATATTAATTTTTGGTAGATAGCAATATTTTTTGATAAAATGACCTATGTTAAAATTTGCAAGTTAAGTACCTACTTGCCTAGTTCAAAAGTACCTATACCAATAGAAATTCGTATAGAAGCAGCTAAAAATGTTTTAGAGCACCTACGAAAAGAATTTAAGAGATAAACTCGCGCAGATTTTTCACAGAAAAACCTGATGAGTGATAAAAGGCAACGATAAACACGGAGCACTTTTCACGCGTTTTTCAAATAAAGCTTACTGCATTTCGCTGTTTAAAATTTGTATCTGAAAGCAGAATTTCCTGGACGAGCGCGCTTTTGTTTGACCAACCTCAATTGCCATACATTTAGAACTGCACACAAGTTTGCGCACGACCAGCAAACAAACTCAAACATGAATACCATTAATATCATAACCTCCCTTTATAATTGAGGAAAAAGGCGGGAAAAGGCAGTCTCTTCGAACGAACTCCCTTTGTTATATCTTCCTGACAAATGAGGCTATCAAGGCCCAGGTATGATTTCCGCTGCCTAAGAGAAATTTCTGTTCATATTTTTTTTAATTTTGCCGTGTAATAGCAAGTCATCATCATCAACTCTGTGTACGCAGGTAGAACTGATTAAATAGACTGTGAAAAATTGTGTTGCTACACCAAATAAAATAAGATTCTTGGTAGAGCATTCGAGTGTGAATTACATTATTCCTTTGCATCACGAGCTGCTTTTTGGACCCTACAGTAATTAATCTTATCTAAAATATTCTCAAAACTTTTTAGACGCAGTGAAAACACCATACCTTTCACGAGGTCGTTGACGTTCTGCCTGCCACGCAAAGGATACATACAGGCGTGACTATTATGTATGTATACTTACGCCATCTATGTTTGGCCTCTAACTATTTCCCTCTCATATTTCCTGGCGGTTATTTATCGTCCAAACACCCGTTTGTATCAATTTGGGCCGACTTATTCGAAATCGATGAATCCCCCGTGGGGTGATTCTGATTTGTATGTTTCGGTTCGCGGGTCAGAGGACATTTGGCAAAGGTTAATATGAAGGTCGACTATTCCAGTTGAGATTCTTTACCGAGAATGCCGTTGCCGTTAGTACAATTTCGTGCATTTTATTAACCAATTTTCACGGCGGGCAATCTCAATGAAATTAATAGGTACAAATGTTTTATCTCATGATTGGAGGCAGGTGCGGCATACTTGTAGCTGTGCTAAAAGACGCCCAGGAATAAGTACAGGTTTACTAAGCCTACCTAACCACGTGCGAGTGAAAAGTGATATTATTGTATAACTTTAAGGCTCATATTTATAAAGCGATCTCAAGATTGAGAGCAATATTAAGTATGGATTTGACAGCTCGTTTTGTACTGAAATGACATTTCTGATACGAACTTAAACTAGCGGTCACTCTTGAGAGCTGATTATAAATATGGGCCTAAGATCGTGAAACTCAACAATTTTTACCTACTTGTAGAGCTGAAAAGTAACGATATAGGGAAGATTCCAACTGTATATACGGACTCGTGTTTTCGATAAAATATTAAAATAAATTGAAGAACAAATTAATTAACAGATTAATTGGCCAACCATTTTCCCGCGGCATAAGTGCAGCACGAGCCGATTGTATTCCAATTTCGAAATGAGTTCACGAATACCGGGTGTAAGGGACAGCGTACCAGAAACTGATAGGGGTTTTTCAGTCAATGAAACTGAATAACTTCCATCAGAAAATCCTTTAGGAAATAAAAAAATAGAGTTTTCCATACCTCGATCAGACAATTTGTATGGGAAAGCATTTTTTATTTATTTTCCGAATGAATTTCCAGGTGAAAGTTCACTTTTTTTTTTACTTAGAATGGGTTAGCTCTTGACTCTAGACACAAAAGTCAGCGATGACCGTGACAGAGTCGACGATGGAACAAGCTAACCCAGAAGACGCCTGTTAAGGCATTGGTTGTCTCACGCACCGACGGAACACAGCAAGCTGTTTGGCGCCGGACTCCGATGAGAGGGTGGTCACGAGCCAGGTGGCCCCTTGCGGAGCCTACCACCACTTTGTTGGGATCATTCACTGAGCAACCCCCATCAGTTTCTGGTACGTTGTCCCTTATACCCGGTATACTCTACTTGTTTTATTTAATGCAGCATGTGAGTAGATAGATACCACGTTTTTACACTAAAATAATAATAAAACAAACAATAAGAATAATCTTCCGTAAACTACACTACCACTGGAAGTGACAGCAAAATAAGGCCCGTATTTATAAAACGATCTCAAAATTGAGAGCAATATTAAGTAAGGATTCGACAGGTCGTTTTGTACTGAAATGACATTTCTGATACGAACTCAAACTCGCTGTCACTCTTGAGAGCTGATTATAAATACGGGCCTAAGAATAACAATTTCTGTTTTGTAACAGACGACAACGATTTCATTGAATTGTATATTTTTTTATGTATTTTGACTTCTTTGTGTCAATAGTTCAAAAATATGTAAGTCTATTAAATCGTCCCTTGCCAGTATTTGGCGACGACGGCTATTGCATTATCAGACGCCAGATTATAAATTAAGTATGGTATGATACACATTTTCCTCATTTGTGTAAGAGAACCGGTTTGCCTTCCAAGGTTGTGTCTTCTGTGAACGAAGATATTTTTTTGTTTATCTTCAGAAACAAAACAGCATCAGATTATTTTGGAATATTTTATTATCAAAGCGTATGTTAAAACAAAACTATGTTAAAATATACATATTAAGCTAATTAATAATTTATTTTTAAATTCAATTCAATAGATTTTATTTCCGAAGGTAGATTATTAAAAGTCTGTGCACCATGGGTTCAATTATTTATATCCTTATGTCGATTTTGACCTTGCATTTCTAGAGTCCCCAATGACGTGCACTTACCGTACGATGTAGGTTAGTATTATAATGGTCTCGTATCTCGAAGAAATCTGCAAATCACTGTAAGCTGACACTCTGCGATAATATCCGGCCGGTATCATAAACAGTTGACAGTCACCGGTGTGACATACTGCCTGATTTTGTAGGATGACAGATTTTATAAGTGATATTTGATAGCTCTCAACTCATAGTAAAAATATGACAGTATAAGAATATAAACCTCGTATCACATTTACTATAAATAGATGTTAAATTTGGTCTGTTTCTTGGCTCTACGATGAATAATTTCTTTGTAAGAGGCGGCATCTGTGAGGTAAAATAAGAACAGGATGCTATGAACTACCTATGTATGTAGTCGAGAAAAATATATCTTAAATGCTTAGACATGAGTTTAATTCTCATGGAGTTCACGCCAACTTGATATTATCAATACCTACCCATTGTTCATTGGCGACATGTAAGATTTAAAAAAAAATAAGTCGCTTTGAAGCATGTAGGCAATAAAGTCGTTCAATGATAAATGATAAGAACCACACCAAATCAGATAAAGAAATCAGCTAACATGTAAGACCGTATCTACCAGTTACAAAACAATTTGTCAGCGCCGGCGCAGGCGCAGGCGACCTTAAACCGCGCAGTTGATACGCAGCGAGCATAGCGCGCGCACGTGAATAATAAAAAAAATAATAAACCATGTCAGAAACCCAGCCACAGACATTCTGGGACGAGCTCACCAGCCCCATCAACTTGATACTAGTGTTTTTCATAGTGTACCTTATTTACAAAATTATAAAGTCGAAATTCGAGGGTGATGTAGAGGTTCCCCCGCCGCCCCCGCAACTGCCGAAGATTAGGAAGGATTTGACAACTGCTGAGCTGAGCAAGTACGATGGTACGCAGCCTGACGGAAGAGTTCTTCTGGCGGTGAATGGAACTATCTTCGACGTGACGAGGGGGAAGAGATTCTACGGCCCAGGTTAGTACATAATTTCGGCTCATACTTTTCGTAAATATTTTATAACTGCCTCAGTGGTCTAGTGATTTGAGCCATGGACTCTCCATCCGGAAGTTGTGGATTCAATTTCCACAAGAAGAACACAAATTTGATACTTGTCAATTTAATATCACTTTGTAAGATTTTTCCCAGTTTGATTGAGACAATGCAGGCTGAATCACCTCACTGTCTATAAGTAAGAAAAAGATTCCGTTCTTCTGAAGGTACGTTAAGCCTTCGGTCATGGTAGTGGTCGTTATCCAAACCATGTCAGAGGCCTGTTACCTTTAAGCTGTTTTAATATTATTTAGTTGGTTTAAAAACTATGACACCAGGGTTCATCGAGTCGTGCGTAGAATCGACAACTCACTCAATAAGAAGAAAAAAAAGAAGTACTTATTTCAAAGCAATATAGATGATGCGAGTTCGATGTACAGTAGTGCCCCGTCACGCAAGCTGCGTGCTAGCTGCGCATACGCATACATAAACATAAATTTCGTGTCGTTTGATGTTTTATCAATAACGTTTAACGGTTCACACGCGCTTTCGTCTCGTCTGATATTGCTGACTTTAGTACCAATAACTATACTGGTTGTTAAAAAATACAGGTACAGCAGTTGTTTCAGCATTTGTATGGGATTTGGATGGCTCAATTTTGTTTTATATTTCGAAATATGTTACTTGAAGAAAGTTGTTCAGTTTCATGGGTAGGTTCAAACCGAGAAGGTTCGTCAGCTATATTTTTACACCCAGTATATACTAATATACTTAGGCCCGTATTGATAATCAGCTCTCAAGAGTGACAGCGAGTTTAAGTTCGTATCAGAAATGTCATTTCAGTACGAAACGACCTGTCAAATCCATACTTAATATTGCTCTCAATCTTGAGATCGCTTTATAAATACGAGCCTTAGTACTTGCAGTAGATGACATAAGTTACACGATTTTATCGCAGATTATCTTTTTTTATCTAAGTTTGAACGATATGAAGTTAAGTAAACCACTTCACTGTAGTCTCTACTAGATTGCAAATAAGTAAGTATTCAAATTGTGCTAGAATAGACTAAAATATTGTTGTACACAATACAGCCCAAATAACAGAAACTAGTTAAGTATATACCTATAATATATTTTTCGCAAGTAAATAACTTGAAATTAAAATGATATGGTGATTATAGACCCTGAGGTTATTGCCTTAACCTAAGTTCGGATAACTTATCAATTATACATACCTTAGCAACTATAAAATACATATTAATCTTACAAAAAGAAATATATAATACTTTATTTAGACTTGTACAAAATTTACAACTGGCAATACACACTTTGGAAACATAACAGGATAGGAAAAAAAAGAATACAAATACAATTAGGTACAACAAATAATAGGTATTGTAGCTAAAGTATAAAATAAATAGACAAGTTAGCAAATATAGCGTTGCCAAGGCTAACGAGGCACTTCATTTATATTCCGAACGCATAATGTTAAGTTTAAGTTTAAGCTTTGACTTCTATAAGACTTAAGACTTAAAACAACAAAATAATTTTTGTGCGTTTACTTTACGCTACAATCAATTAGACATAAAAAACGTAATAATTGAAACAACATTTTCTAAAACTTTACTAAATGCGGAAGTTAAATAATTTTATTATTTTATTTATCGAATAGAATATAAAAAATGTTTAATCGTTTAACCTAATACCATATTTCTTGAGCAAAGTTACCGCTATCTATCATATCATACACAAGCCCTACTCTATATTACAGCAATACATTTAATTGAAATATGTATAATACCCTTGTCAAAATAAACGACAGACACTATATAATCTGTGTATTGACTCAAATTGGAACAAGGTGTAGTACTGTTCCTAATTGCATATTAATAATGACGAAATTCGAGCTTCACATGTATGACATATTAACATACCGATGTCACGTGTTAATTGGATTTAGTTAATGGCATTTAATGTGTTAAAGTAAGGTTATTAAATATTAATTATATGATGTGTTAATAATGAATTCGCTAATAGTTTTTGAAAACGGAAGCGATGGTAGTTTTGGTGCGAAATATGTAATGTGCTAGGTGGCCTACTG
>JARACY010003919.1:0-29853 GCA_029255725.1 Scrobipalpa atriplicella | reverse complement strand
AGGTAAAGTTATTTGTAGATTTGGATGTTTGTTACTTGAGTAATTTTGTGATCGTTCTTCAACCACTGGACGGATCGCGTTGAAACTTGGCATACATTTAAGTGTTAATTAGGTCCTATAATAGGACAATATGCTACGCGTTTAAAATATTTTAAAAAAATGGATATAAACTATTATGGGACCTTCATAAAAGGTCAAATGCAAATATCCCTTCGAAAATCAGAAATTGGGTCAGTACCTCAAGACCATTTATCTTGAGACCACCTCTTCTGTATCCAAATATTGAGCGAGCCCTTGAATCTAAAAGCAACTACAATACATAATATTTATTTTGGCACGGGCAAACGTTCGCACTATGTTAGTTTATACGCCTAGCTAAATATTAGAACGGATAGGATGCGTATTTAGGAATATCGAACAAGCAGAAATTGCTCTGGGTTCGTTTGGGTTTTGTGATAATATTCCATTCAATGTTGAGTAAGAATACCTATTAAGTATCTCTTTCCGCAGGTAATCGTTTAAGTTGCCAAATAATAAGCCCAGGGAAGGGACAGCAGCATTCCCTGTGAATATACGATCTTGGATTGATCTCGTTCATCCTCCTGCCAAGCGTGGTAAGGAAAATATCCCTGAATCTGAGAAGTGAACTGTTGCGACAATCGAGTAAATGCGGGAACATTAGCATCGAACACAAACTATACTAGCTTTAAATATAGGCGTGATTTTATGTATCTGTCTATTATGTTTACATTTACAAAATTCTATACCAATCCGGAGCAGTCTATATATGGTACCTACCTATATTTTAGAAATACGTGTTTTGTGATAAAGATTTATTTTATTCCTTTTTTCGTAAGTTTTTCTCTATCTGATGTGTTAGTGCGATTTATCAAGCATTACATAATAGAATCCTTATTATTTTGTTTGTATTTGTCTTCTGATTCTGAAGCTTGTAATCCTAATAATACAGAAAATGTTGTTTTACTCGTTTTCCTGGTCATCTATTTCAAGATTTATTATATATACGTTTAATAGGTAATCTCTTATCAATTTGTTTGTAATTTTCTTCTTGCAACGGTAAGTAGGTACATTATTATTCATCTTTAAGTTTTCTTTTAATTAGGTAATCGCCTTTTTCGTTCATTTTCTTTTGTGAGTTCCTTCGGGACCATAAACTGGGATATTCACTGGTTTTTAGGGACCCTGATAGACATAATACACATTATAATGTACGGAACGGAAACGTTATACAGCGTGATTTTTCAAAAATTAAAGTAACACCAAAAAATAAAAATTACTCTACAGAACATAGGTTGAAATATGAAAAAAAAAAAACAAGAGCTCCCATACCAAATGACCCGAACAGCTGATAGGTACCTATTGTATTGGGAGTCTACACCTTTTGTATGGGGAGTCAAATTTTATTTTTCGTAATTCAACCTATGTTCTGTTGAAAAGTTTCATGATCTTAACAAGACCTTAAAATTTCTTTGATGAATGAAAAATCTCGCTGTATAAATTGATTTTTTTTAAACAAACCTATTCCCTGAATCTGTGTGTGAACAGCTATTTGCACTGGAAACAGTTCGTTAACTCTAATGAAAGCTTCGTGCTTCAAATATTAGCTACACACAGAGCGTAACAGGAAGGCATAAGGAATTCCCTTTAATTTAAAATGAACCTTATGTGAAAGCCATTAGTAGAATGGTTTCGACAACGCAACTTTTGTAATACTTAGGTACAGATTTCATTCGGTAATGAAAACATTCGATTCCAGTCCATTTTGTTCATTCTACGAATCATTCTACGTAACTTAAGCCGGGTTACTGTTATTATTACCAAATTACTACCTAAATTACAATACTTATACTACACTGTTAACCTCGAATCCTTTTGCTGGTTCTTACAGCATGCCCGCGAGGAGAAGCAGCTGGCGTGCAAATCTGTTTTTTTTTTCACTCCCAGTTCAACAGCGATACAGAGCACTAAAAAAACATTATCTAGAACTAAATAATTAAAAACAAGAATATCATTTCCGTCGTAGACTGTGTAAGCGTCATCGGTTTCACATTACTTATAATGACAAAAATATTGAGAGCAGAGTAGAGTGCTACTAATTATTTTGACGAAAATTTCTAAAGAATATTACAACAGTAAAACTTAGCTATAAAATGTGTTAGCTAGACAAAATCGACACCATTATCTTTCATTTCCATATCAGATTTATCTCATCTCTTGGATGGCGTAAGAGCACTTTGAATCAGAAATGTCTTTGATAAAATATAGGGAATAGATTGTTCGAATCTGTAGGGAGATGAGATAAATCTGATATGGAAATGAAAGATAATGGTGTCGATTTTGTCTAGCTAACACATTTTATAGCTAAGTTTTACTGTTGTAATATTCTTTAGAAATTTTCGTCAAAATAATTAGTAGCACTCTACTCTGCTCTCAATATTTTTGTCATTATAAGTAATGTGAAACCGATGACGCTTACACAGTCTACGACGGAAATGATATTCTTGTTTTTAATTATTTAGTTCTAGATAATGTTTTTTTAGTGCTCTGTATCGCTGTTGAACTGGGAGTGAAAAAAAAACAGATTTGCACGCCAGCTGCTTCTCCTCGCGGGCATGCTGTAAGAACCAGCAAAAGGATTCGAGGTTAACAGTGTAGTATAAGTATTGTAATTTAGGTAGTAATTTGGTAATAATAACAGTAACCCGGCTTAAGTTACGTAGAATGATTCGTAGAATGAACAAAATGGACTGGAATCGAATGTTTTCATTACCGAATGAAATCTGTACCTAAGTATTACAAAAGTTGCGTTGTCGAAACCATTCTACTAATGGCTTTCACATAAGGTTCATTTTAAATTAAAGGGTATTCCTTATGCCTTCCTGTTACGCTCTGTGTGTAGCTAATATTTGAAGCACGAAGCTTTCATTAGAGTTAACGAACTGTTTCCAGTGCAAATAGCTGTTCACACACAGATTCAGGGAATAGGTTTGTTTAAAAAAATCAATTTATACAGCGAGATTTTTCATTCATCAAAGAAATTTTAAGGTCTTGTTAAGATCATGAAACTTTTCAACAGAACATAGGTTGAATTACGAAAAATAAAATTTGACTCCCCATACAAAAGGTGTAGACTCCCAATACAATAGGTACCTATCAGCTGTTCGGGTCATTTGGTATGGGAGCTCTTGTTTTTTTTTTTTCATATTTCAACCTATGTTCTGTAGAGTAATTTTTATTTTTTGGTGTTACTTTAATTTTTGAAAAATCACGCTGTATAACGTTTCCGTTCCGTACATTATAATGTGTATTATGTCTATCAGGGTCCCTAAAAACCAGTGAATATCCCAGTTTATGGTCCCGAAGGAACTCACAAAAGAAAATGAACGAAAAAGGCGATTACCTAATTAAAAGAAAACTTAAAGATGAATAATAATGTACCTACTTACCGTTGCAAGAAGAAAATTACAAACAAATTGATAAGAGATTACCTATTAAACGTATATATAATAAATCTTGAAATAGATGACCAGGAAAACGAGTAAAACAACATTTTCTGTATTATTAGGATTACAAGCTTCAGAATCAGAAGACAAATACAAACAAAATAATAAGGATTCTATTATGTAATGCTTGATAAATCGCACTAACACATCAGATAGAGAAAAACTTACGAAAAAAGGAATAAAATAAATCTTTATCACAAAACACGTATTTCTAAAATATAGGTAGGTACCATATATAGACTGCTCCGGATTGGTATAGAATTTTGTAAATGTAAACATAATAGACAGATACATAAAATCACGCCTATATTTAAAGCTAGTATAGTTTGTGTTCGATGCTAATGTTCCCGCATTTACTCGATTGTCGCAACAGTTCACTTCTCAGATTCAGGGATATTTTCCTTACCACGCTTGGCAGGAGGATGAACGAGATCAATCCAAGATCGTATATTCACAGGGAATGCTGCTGTCCCTTCCCTGGGCTTATTATTTGGCAACTTAAACGATTACCTGCGGAAAGAGATACTTAATAGGTATTCTTACTCAACATTGAATGGAATATTATCACAAAACCCAAACGAACCCAGAGCAATTTCTGCTTGTTCGATATTCCTAAATACGCATCCTATCCGTTCTAATATTTAGCTAGGCGTATAAACTAACATAGTGCGAACGTTTGCCCGTGCCAAAATAAATATTATGTATTGTAGTTGCTTTTAGATTCAAGGGCTCGCTCAATATTTGGATACAGAAGAGGTGGTCTCAAGATAAATGGTCTTGAGGTACTGACCCAATTTCTGATTTTCGAAGGGATATTTGCATTTGACCTTTTATGAAGGTCCCATAATAGTTTATATCCATTTTTTTAAAATATTTTAAACGCGTAGCATATTGTCCTATTATAGGACCTAATTAACACTTAAATGTATGCCAAGTTTCAACGCGATCCGTCCAGTGGTTGAAGAACGATCACAAAATTACTCAAGTAACAAACATCCAAATCTACAAATAACTTTACCTACATCGAAAGCGTTGTCATTCTTTACCAGGCAATAACAATAAACCCGTCGAATATTTAGCTTATTGAACCTGTTTCAAATCATGCCTTAGTAATTAATAATAAACGAAATCCTTTTAATGAACACTATGAACCACATTTTCCAACAAACTTACTAATAAATCAAAATGAATAATAGTCTATTATTATTTCATGGTGTGTCCTCACTGCGAGCATTCGCCTGCAATGAGCATGTCCGCACAAGAATTTAGTATGGACGCCAAATGCTCACACGCGAATGCTCGCAGTGCTATTTTAATATGTTTGAAAATGGTTAAGATATTAGATTAGATTAACGGTTATGATAGTTTTAGGCCCGTATTTATAATCAGCTCTCAAGAGTGACAGCGAGTTTGAGTTCGTATCAGAAACGTCATTCCAATACAAAATGACCTGTCAAATCCGCACTCAATATTGCTCTCAATCTTGAGATGGCTTTATAAATACGAGCCTTAAATGAAATAATGAATAACAAAGGTCAATAAAATAAAACACTTCAGTGCGTCAATCAGATGGATGACGGTCAAGTTTCATTATTTTTTAAATGCAAGCTAATTTGTTTTCTATAATTTGCTTCCTCTCAATGAAAACAGCTCCAGTACAAAGTTACCTGAAATTACTTGCATTGGATAGGTACGGCACCGGCACGGCAACGGCACGGCGACGATCACGTGACAATATCTATGGGAATCGATGACATGCCGTGACAGTGCCGTGCCGGCAAGTGGAAAAGCGTGTCATATAATTTCATTGATTTTCATACATTATCTCACCTACGATATCGTCGACGGTACCGTGCCGTCGCCGTTGCCGTTGACGTGCCGTCGTCTAGTGGAAAAGCGCCCGTACTTTGACTACGGTTCGGCAACTAAAATGATTGGATTCCAATTCAAATGGGATTCCAATTTTGAATTTTTACACAATCTTTCAGCCAGCACTAAATTCTCAAATCGGAACGTTTGAAATCAGGGAGTCAGTTACGTTGTTCCTGGCTATTAGAAGGTTAGTCTCTTGAGATTTCTCGCAAAGAGATGAATAGAATATGTTTCTTTTGTTAAAAACGAGGATTTTCATGTTAAAACTGTGGATGGTTAAAAAAGGCAATATCAATTTCTGTTCAAGAAAGTACATCATTACGGATATTTTAGAATCAATTTTGCGTTTACTTTTGACAAAATTATAATGGTTGTCATTTAATTTCAATATCATTCCCACATTTTCAATATGCATTAAAACTTGATTGAAACACTTAGGCTCGTATTTATAAAGCGATCTCATGATTGAGAGCAGTATTAAGTATGGATTTGACAGATCATAATGTACTGAAATGACATTTCTGATATGAACTTAAACTAGCTGTCAGTCTCAAGTGCTGTTTATTAATACGGGCCTTAGGCTCGTATTTATTAAGCGATCTCAAGATTGTGAGCAATATTGACTGCGACAGGTAATTTTTGTACTGGAATGACATTTCTGATACGAACTCAAACTCGCTGTTACTCTTGAGAGCTGATTATAAATACGAGTAATCTATACCCCGAAAGTTAAGCTGTTGGCACGTTATACTTACTTAAGTAAATGTTTTTGACCGCAGTCTAAATTTAAATAGAGATACCATATTCCTTTGTCCTCTATACCCATTGCTAGCTCCCATCGGGCTCACCAGCTCACGGAAACCTCGGTAGACTAATAGTTATCTTTATTTCATCGTACTGCACATTCTATACACTGGCATGAGTGTACCTACTCTTTACCGGACCCATGAGATTCCGCTTCTTTGTAGCGCCGTAAAAACAACTGTTTGAAACAACTATGATATAGGATATTGGTAGGTCTTTTTATTTAATTATTAGACTAGTTTGCTTTCGATTTTACCACTTACTTACCTGTAAATTACTCGCTATCGATAGTATATTCATTATATTTTGAGCTTTATTACAAAACTATATCTTTTTGTAATAGAGTCAGCACAAAAACATCAGAAGTGGCAGCAAAGTACGTTGCACAAAAACTAGGAGGGATTGCAGGCGAATGAAGTTTCCCGTCGTTTTTGCTGACCGTAAATACGGTTGGAACACACCTGTTCCCAGTTGAGTAGACTGAGTGTGGTTGCGGTACACAAATTGGTAGTTTGACTAAAAGCCCGGAAGTGAAAAGCTCTATTTGTGATATTTTGAACTCCAGCACTGTGAGTTCTAAATACCTGCCAAAATTAATACATACATATATATCAAATCACGCCTTTATCTCTAATGGGGTAGGAAGAGCGTCAACGATCTAAACAAAGTTCGTTCCGCCACGTCTGACACGTTTTGAGGGTTATTTCAGATCGATCTGTATATGGCTGTAGTGACAGGTTTGTCAGCCCATCGCCAGTAATATTTTACATAATAATAATCATACTTTAACAAAATGTTAAATAAATATTAAAATAAATATCATTTAAATAAATATTATTTATTTATTTACCTTCTATTTTTCTGATATTCACGATTAACATTTTTTTTTGTCTTACAAACTGTATAAACTTAATAGCATAGTCCTAAGGAAGAGGCTGGTTACTCACAACACAGGGTATCCTAGTGTGAGCGATCAGTGCGCATTGTGTACATTGGAATTGCTTTTACTGCATAATAAACTACACAAATCAATCTCGCTACAATAAACAATATCTTTAATCCAGCACAATAGTCGTGTAGCATTGCAATTTGCACACATAATTCAGTAATAAGCTTATATGACCTAGTTCCGGCCGGCATTAGCTGTATTACCGGCCGAATTACCACCCTAAAGCAACCAGTAATGATGTTCTGCGAGACCAATAACATGGCGGACTCGTGTATGAGGGTACTACGAGTCGACGGGAATATTGATGCTTGGCAACATTTTCTCGAATATCGTGCAATCTGTTTGAAAGGCTGGCTGGTCATAATTACTCCCGCTACACTACAAGCATCTAACTCTATTACCTATTATCATCTCCCTATCATTTTCCCGTATTTCAATTTGTCGGCTACCTTATCTAGGGGATTGGACTAGGTTTCTATTCTGGTTTTTACACAGAGCGACTGACATCTAATACTTATCCGCAATCTAGAAGGGAAACCAGACCCAATCCTAGATTAGGTTACACACAACCTTTGAATTTCTTCGTAGGTGTGTGCTGGTTTCCTTACGATGTTTTCCTTCACCGTAAAAGCGCCGAATAAACGTACATATGAAATTCGAAAACTGAAAAACACATTGGTACGTGGTAGGATTCGAACCACGACCTCCTGCACAGAAGGCCGCGGCCCTATCCACTACACCATCCGGGCTTACATGCAGTAATTCTCTCTCAAACATAAGAAATAAATTTCCCCAACTAAAAGGTCATAAATACGTCCGGTCTCACAATGCAATACTTGGCGAAACTATGAATGGTCTCATAAATAATAACTTTACATCATTGCAACAACAATTCACATTTAATCGTTCCTATCCTACAAAGACGTTTAATTTATTGGTGTGCTTCTACTTCCATATATCGTAAACCCATACATCTTTCCTTTTATTGCAACTTCAATAGACCGACAGCGCTACATAGTACTCACCCACTCTATTCGATTGCGATGTATTGTCTATAAACTGGTCAGCCAATGATGCCGATTCTGTTGTAGGCACAACTTAACTAATTTTTGATTGGTCCTGTCACTTTATAAAGTTTAAATAAAAAAGAGACAGCAACAAAACAGCTGATTATAATCCTGTCCAAGTAACGACACGCCTAAAATAAGACTGTATGCTAGATGGTGTCGTCTTATTTAAATACAGTGCGACCGATATATCGGTTCATCAGCGGTAATCGCTTCATTCCTGTCAATAGCTAAATTTATTTCCAAATATCGCCACCGGAACAGATAAGACAGTGGCACTGTACAACTATTATATAATCTGTGACTGTACGTCACTTTGATATGATTACTTATAATAAGCTGTTATGTTGCTGCCTCTTTTTTGATGATTTTTTTAGAAAGTGACAAAACCAAACCTCAGAACCAAACTAAATAATTTAAGTTGTGTCTACAACTGAATCGGCACCATTGTCTCAAGTTGTGAGAGGAGCTTCAGATCATAGAATATAGTTCAGGTATTAAATGTTTGTTTAGTGTTATGTGAAGTTAGAATAGATGTATTGTCTATTACAAACTGGTCAGCCATTGTCTCAAGTTGTGAGAGGTGCTACAGATCATAATATAGTTCAGTGTTAAACGTACGTTTAGTATTATGTCGAGTTGGAATAGAATCACTCATGTTCGTCTTCAGACGACTAGATAAACCAAACTGCTATAGGAATTAAATAACCAGCTGAATTAGCCCAAAATGTTTTAATCTACACGCTACGCCACGTAGCAGGCATGCTACACTTTTGCTACGGCGTAGCATTATACGTCTAGTCTAGTGTAACCTATATTGAGAAGATTTTATACGATATCTTTATCGAATGCCTCCTTGGTCTAGTGGTCTGAGCCCCCCCTTTCGATCCTGTGGTGGTCGTGGGTTCGATTCCCAAAGGGGATATTTTTGTTAATTTTAACTTTGTGATATTTTCCCAGTTTGGTTAAGTCAATGCAGGCTGAATTACCTGAAGGTCTGTATAAAGGATTTCGTGCTTCGGAGGGCACTTTAAAGCGTCTGTTCCGATTGCTGTCTTTAATAGTGGTCATTACACAAACCATGTCAGATGCCTATTAGCTTTGCTATTAGGCGGTTTAAAAACTCTGACACCAGGTTTCTTGAAAATCCACTTGATAAGTAAAGTAGAGATGAGATTTTACATTCATGATTTTTTACATTTACATTTATAGTTTAGTTTGCAACCATGACGCATAGCAATCATAAAAACTACATCGGAACTGCATTGAAATTGTAACTGCAGTCTGTCTGACTTCTGTATTAGTATGCGAAACTGTTCGGCTTGAAGCCACCAGTGTCGTCGGCTTGAGAAACACTTACTTATGTGCATACATTTGAATGTTCTGTGAACGGTTCGTTTTGTACAGTTTGGGGTATGGCTGTAAACTATATGCTGTAACTGAGGCGCGTTTAGAGGCTGGTATATTCTAATATGGTTTTTAGGTACACAAAATATGTAATGAGGAGCTCACCTCATCTACAATTTTATATAGAGATGGCAAAAAAAAGAATTGACCTATATTATTGTGCTTTGTTTGTTTGGTATCATAATATTATCATTAGTAGAAGATGTAGTTTAAAGAAACGCAGTACTTTGTTTTACACCCTGTAAAGCGATGAGTTATTAACCCAACTGTGACCCAACCAAAATTTTCGAGGCCTAATCTATTAGTGGCTTTCACTTTTTCACTACTTTCATATTTTTTCCTTTTTAATTTTTTTCTGGAAGTTGTTCAATTTACCTTATCAGTTTGCGTACTGACTAAATAAAATAATGTATAAAATTAAGTTACTATAAATGAAGTACGAGTACAATATACAAAATAAAGAACTATATCAATTTGCCTTTATGAAGTGCCAGGATTCAATCTACTTTCAGATTCCCTGATTTTCCCTGTATTGCTGAAATTGAGCTTCATATCCGATGGAAATTAGATTTCTGCTATGATAGTATATGCTTTTGGTATTCGTTTTATCGTGAATTTATCTAATAAAGACACAAACGGTTTTTTCTTTCTTTCATATATTATTTAGAAAGACAAGGACGTAAGAAAAATATAATATACTTAGAAGAAATCAGGTCTAATAAAAGTTTTATTAAAATACTTGTACTGAAATAGAATTTACTGCTGTTAAAGGGTTACTTAAAAATCTTTAGTTAATATTTTGTTTAAAGAACTTGAATATTAAACTGCATTTCAACGGAACCGCTAACATTTCAAAATCAAATTAATTTAATACGGGGAACCGACCGCAACTGAATGAAATAGATAGGTACTTCTCATTTAACATTGCAGCAGAATATCAGAAGTGGGATACTTAGTTGAAGCTTGTATATTATGCTACTTATACTCTAAACCAGCGTTACTTAAACTGTGGACCGCGGACCCCTGGGGTGATTTAATATGCCTTCTTCTATAACATCAAACCTCGTGCTTGCTGCGCTTACAATACGAGTTAATATAGGTCCTTATCTCTGCAATATCGTTAAATTTCACGCTTTTCGCAAAAATCTTGTGAAAGTTGCTCAGTTTTATTGAATAACGCAATCTTAATCAGTTTGCGAAAGCTGTCCGTTACACCCTGTATATTGCGTTCAGAAATGCCGGGCATCGAAATCGCGCGCTCAATGACTGAGGGCTGCATCGAGCATTTCATTTGCCTGAATTGAGATGCGCTAATTAAAATGCTTTGCTAGCTGGCGACGCAACAGAAATGCGAAAAAATTGCTCATTATTTCGGAGAGATTTAAATCGCCCCCGAGACGAAGTCAATCGATTGACATATTTTGTAAATTCTAGTGCTAATTTAATTTATGAAAAACTAATATAATAATCTTTTGATTTTTCCAAAGTTGCTGCGTAAAAGTTTTTCAGTAATATGGGTTGAACCGATAGGTTTAGTTCTAGTCGACACGTGCTATGAACGTTCAGAGAACGTTTTTTGCTCCTAACAAAGCTCCAACGCTGTATTTCCGTAGAATTTAAACTGCATTCCGACAGCAATTTCATTAGTGCTCGCCGGGCTTAGGAATCAAATCACAGCGTCAATCCTGCGTCAGCCGCCGCGTCCAATCAAACGCGGACTGTCGGCTGTGCTGTCGGTGACACACCGTACAGTACCACCATGCTTACAGTGCCACCGACTTATCTGTTCATGTAGCGATAATTGGAACTAAAATTTGCCTATGGTTATACACTACTGACAGGAATTAAGTAAAGAAAGCTAATAGTGGCGCCGCCGCTGACAAATGAACAGATATCCCGGTGGCACTATTAATGAAAGTGTGAAAAGAGGAACTAACGCCGCCAACATGGCTGCCAACTCAGAATAAATACTCCTTGAACAACGTATAATAGAATGACCAAGCGTGTGACCCCCAAAATAGGGCTATTAATAGGGCTTTGGCTGCAAACGTCATATTTTTGACAGATCTCCCAACATGCAGCGCCTCCACTCACATTCATTATAAGCGTGGTGGTACTATACGTAGTCACTTTCCGACATGACCAGGCCTGTTTCACTTCGCACTTTAGGTACGAAAACGGTCGGCGCCTAAGGCCGCCCATATTGGGCGGTCGGGTTGTCGATCGTTTCGGTAAACGCGTACATTGTCTGTCTCTGTTTCCGTTTCCTAACCCTAACACGTGTGTGTGATCTGGAGTGATTAGGGATTTTAACTTATTACACGTAGGGTACAATTAGCACGCATTTATACGCTCTGGACCGGTTCTATTATGTTTTCAGCTTTATGAGTGAGCGTTATAGGGGAATGCAATTTCCACGACTACGGAAATAGTATGAAGAGGAAAAGACTGAAACATACTAATACAAAATTATATTAGAGACGAAAACTTTAGAACCGTATTTTACCAGGCACAGACAACGAAACTAAACAACTTTCACCAGGTACTTAATAACTTCTGGACATGATTTTTTTTTAATTCGCCTTACAAAATCACCACCTCAATAAGACAATTTGTATTTTTTTCATTTCCTGAATTTGACATTGACTAAGCAACTCCTACCTATCAGTTTGCGGGAAGCTGTCCCTTACACCCGGTATAACTCAAGTTTAGGAATCAAATCACAGCGTCAACCCTGCGTCACACGCCGAGTCCAATCAAACGTGGGCTGTCGGTAACACACGTAGTCGCATTCTGGCACAACTACGGAAATAGTGTCACATCACAGCCAATGTCACAGCCGTGCCGCCGTGCGTGATTTGGAAAGAGGAAAGGTGCACTGAAACATACAGGATATAAGAGACGAAAACCGGTATAATTTGGAACCGTATTATACCGGGTGTAAAAGACAGCTTCCTGAAAACTGATTCTGAAAAAGCACAGTCAACGAAATTGATTTTCACCAGGAAATTCTCTCAGGTAATGATTTCTATTTTATTCCCTATACAAAATGACCACATCGTGCATGAGTTCGCCATAGTAAACCTGTAGTTACGCACACAAGGCCGCGTGTCCGTGCGCGCAACCACAAGTAACATGGCCAAGCGGCAGTCGTGAAATAAAAATACTATAGCAGAAAATCCTCGAAACATAATAATGTAACTCGGAATATCCAGTGTGAAGCCAGTATTCCCTTACGAACACAGTGAGAAAGCTAGCCGACACCTGCACCGCCGCTCACGTAATGAGCAAGCCCGCGGGGAGAAAAGCGGGTAAGATTTCACGCCGCAATGTGGGATGCAGATTCTACTAAGTCGCTTCTTATCTTCTTATCTAGCCGTTAGTGTCCTACGCTGCTGGGCAAAGGCCTCTCTCCGGTCTCTCTACGACTCTCTATCCTGTGCCTGTTCCGGCCAGTTTTAACGACTAATTATTATATTATTATATACTTTTCTTTGTAAGTAGTTGACATCTCATTCGAAAGACTTCAGGACATAGGCAAATAGGCATTCTTCAAGCATCACCACGAAGATTGGTCCAGTATATTTTACTCGCATCCAGCGGTTTCCTACGAAGATTAAGGCTCTTTTGTTTCAAACACTGCACGACACCTGACTGATACATAAA
The DNA here is from genome assembly GCA_029255725.1 of Scrobipalpa atriplicella. Taxonomy (NCBI): domain Eukaryota; kingdom Metazoa; phylum Arthropoda; class Insecta; order Lepidoptera; family Gelechiidae; genus Scrobipalpa; species Scrobipalpa atriplicella. The sequence continues at coordinate 16,564 of JARACY010003919.1, read as the reverse complement.
GCTGCTGAAACACCATCCATTCCTACGGGGAACACAAAGCAAAACGATTTTCTCCCGTTTGGTTAGGATCATAGAGATTTGTGATTAGGACAATGCATGCTGAATCACCCGATTATCTGTCAAGGAAAAATATTTTGTGTTTCGGAGAGCACATTATGTCGTTTGTTTGGTCGATCTCTCTGAAAGGGTTCGTAAAGCGCTGTTTCTCTACAGGTGTGCACATAGGTTATCTATTACTAGGTGTAACAGAAAGGGTATATGCACCCGAAATAATGTTAATCCCCCATTCAACTGAAAATGCATTTTGTACCTTCCATACAAAATGCATCAGCTGATAGCGCATTTACTATGAGCAGTATTTTTATTTCGTATTTCGACCTATGTTCCTTTTCACTTTCATGGGCACATTCACACATTTCAGGATGCATATACCCTTTCTGTTACACGTTGTATAATAAGCACTATGGCGTCTAGGTATTGATATTTTTTGTGCACAAGATGTGCACGCATGTTCCTCGCGATCGAATGTTCTTAGTGAGGACGCACGCACCTTAACACTGTAGAAGAAATATGTTTCTTCTTATCCTTGCGTTAGTAGAATACAGCAGTACGAGTCCAATAGTAAGCAGTCCCGAGTGAGGTCGTCGTATAATGTTGCAGGAGCTGCATGCTACATGTCGGCCCGGTCGCCCGACACCTAACTTACGGTTTAATACATGTGCCAGTTGCAATAACCTGGACAGATAACTAACCGTTTCAGCAACTGGGAATAAGCAAACAAAAGCGAAAAAAAACTGAATAAGAAAACAGAAAATAAAAAAAATATGAGAATTAAGAAACCACAAACACACTGATGTAGGTACATTATTCAAACCCATGACCTTCGGCATGCTAAGCTGCAGTGCTATTTTAACCACAGAGTTAATAAATTTTCAAGTAAACCGCAAAAACTGTAGGTATAGTTTTCTGATACGGTTTTGTGTAACGACCACTTTATAGAGACAGTGATTGCTGTTCCTTTCTGCTCTCTAATGATAGAAAAGTACAGACCAATGCCGACCTACCCTCAGTGACTAATAAAATCGAAACTTCTGAGTTCTAAATCTTTCAAAGAAAAACATTTGTGTATCTCAGATATAACTTTTGCCTTACACGAAACAGCTGTACAAGCCTTTCTTGACTAAACAGCTTTCTTGGAAATACAATCTGATTATGCGGCTTGTATTTCCAAGAACGTGAAAATTCATAGAACGGTACGGACTGGAGAAGCAAAACACATGCAATAAGCTAATCAACATCGAAATACCAACCAAATATAATAGTCAAAATACGTATCAGTAGGTACGTAGTTATTATAACATGTGTAAAATCGCTATCTCTGTACATCTGGTTCCATTTTCCATTTCGTTCGTACTATGCCTAACTTGTCTTACCCTACCCAAGTGTTCTTTTCATTATTTTAGTCTTAAACTCTGTTGGGATTTGGGACTGTATGACTGACACGGAGCACTGATTATGTGGTCAACCTCAAGTCAACCTGCAATACCATAACGAAATTGGAGATAAACTGGAAATCCATCGCTTGAAATCGGACCCAAAGCCAAAGGCTTCGACCACTAAACCACAACACCAATAATATAATATTCACCCTGTATTTCTCCAAAATCTAACGTGAAGTAACTCGAAGCATCAAATCGAATTAAGGCGCGAAGTGAACACCGCAATTAGGTATAGGTACAGTGAAAGTAAGGAACAGTAAAACTAGATTTTGAGTGTAAAACCGAGCTCCGAAACTTCTTCTTAAGGGGCTACCCTGAGCTAAGTGCGCCCTCATCAGTCAAAAAATCATAATTCACTGAAAAAACAATTAATCGAAAATCCGGTATCAGATTGAAGTAAAAGCAAAGAAGATAATTTAGAACCTCATAAAGTTGAAATTCATAGTTCGTGGTAGTAACAGAAAGAAAAGCGAAACGGCCACTTATAGCAATTTTGGTAACTGTAACTGCTGTAAACACTGAATCATGAATTTATAGTGCTTAAAATTATACTTCAGTACCAATACTTTAATCTGATCTACCGGATTTTCGATTAATTGCGTTTTCAGTGAGTATTGATTTTTTAACTGATGAGGGCGCTGGCGGCACCAGGTATCCCCTTGAACGAGTGGATTTTCAGGTTACGATTAATTTCTTACTTTTCATTTTTGCACTGCGAGTGCTTTTTGTCTTCAAAATGTAAAATTACGCGACTATATGTCGCTAACATAGTGGATGTGTTAATAAGAAGTAAGGAACTGGAAGCGATATGTATGAAGTTGTTTTACTCTTCCTTACTTCTACTGTGATAAAGGTAAAGGTATCGCGAGAACAAAGTTACCCACAAACATTGGTGCAGATGAATTTGTATGCCGACGGCGGAGGAAGGTAGTTGGACCAATTTATGAGCGAATGAGAGTATCAATCATGCATTTCATTTATAAATTGTACCAAAGGTGATTCTGAGACATACGTAGCCAGTACGTCGCTGAATCTAAGTTCAATAGAGCAATTCTCAAATGGAGACCAATAGGCAAACGTCCTACAACAAATGACCACCGGCCTCAGTGGCTTTCCTTGGGAGAGGTTTTTGTCCAGCAGCAGATATACTGATGCTTCCTGATGATGATGCTGTGTTTTGTGTAATATCCAGTTGCTACCTAAGTGAAGATACAAACTTAATGTACACATTTTCAACAGATAAACCTAAATAACTATACTATACTTACATCATCATCATCATCATCAGCAGTCATCAGCTCATATACGTCCCCATCGAGTGGCACGAGCTGACCCCGAATTTAGGGCGAAATAACTATACGTACAAAACAAAAATAATTCTTCTTCAGATATCCGCTGGCTCCTATGCTGCAAGACATCTAACCCACGTGACCCATCAGTTACTGCGGCCACTCACAGCTAAATAGAACCCCCGAGAAAAACCGACTTAGTACGACGGACCAGATACTTTTGACACGATCTTAGTTTTGTTGTTTAGTAGTATAGATTCATAATACGCATGCACATCGCACTGCACATAGCATAAGTATTTTTGCGGCTGTTTTTCTAAACCCCAATCTCTTCAAGGTTCTTGCCGCTGCTTTTATTCTTATAAACTGCCATCTGCCATCTTCTGGGTGAGCTAACTCCATTGTCGACTCTGTCTCTCGCCTTAGATTGAGCTAGACATAAAATAGATGGACACCCGCTACCACTTATAACACGGGTCAACTAGCCCACGTGACCCGCCGGTAAATGCGGCCACTCGCAGCTAAATGGACCCTGCTGAGCTGACCTCCCGAGATAGAACCGAGACAACTTCTGCAGATAAACTTTAAAAGACTCACCCGATACTTTGAAAAATAGCAATCAGACGGACATAGTTTGCTGTAAATGTTTGTAGGATTTACATGCTGGACTGGGGCCCATAAAATATATGAGAACGTTTCCGGTACTATTTTTTTTTTCAAGCATACTGCAGCAACTAGTAGAGGAAGCTGAGGGTTTTAGGCTCGTATTTATAAAGCGATCTCAAGACTGAGAGCAATATTAAGTATGGATATGACAGGTCGTTTTGTACTGAAATGACATTTCTGATACGAACTCAAACTCGCTGTCACTCTTGAGAGCTGATTATAAATACAGGCCTTAGTGTTCTGTAATTCAGAGGTGAGCTGTTTTTTTATCCTCTCAATCTAGAGTATTTTAATTGTATGTTTAATTTTTAAATCAATAAAGAATATAATAGTTGTAATAATGTACCTACAAAGAATTCTTAACCAATGATATGTATACTATTATAGGTACACTTATGTTAATGCAGTTTTGGAGAATTTGTATCTCGAGCTAACTACGTTTATACAGGATGTTAATTTAATTGCGTACCATATCTCAGGGGGTGTTTTAGTATCGACAAAGGATTACATGGAAAAATAAAACATTTTAGACATTTAACAAATCAAATTCAATTAGAGTACTGTTAATTTGATAAAGTTTAGAGACGTTGTTGGATCCAAGGTACGTATGAGGTGACTCTGGCAAAGCCGGTCGGATAGCCCAGTTCGCAACCGTCTTGGTGGCCAAAGGATGTGATTCCAACCTGAAACATAGAAATGTTATCATAACTACCTACAATGAACACATACTTTAGGTATAGGTAAATCACATCATCAGCCTTATCGGTCCACTGCTGCAGCTGGGCATAGGCTTCCCCATATTTCTTGAGTATTTTGTATATTTATTACGCACAATTCCCGAATTCGCTCATTGGCCGGAAAAAACAGCACTGGCATATATAGTAAGCGGGTATGCGTGCGACACCAGTTTCTGTTCCTTACTTCTATATTGTGCCTTCTACCAACTAGGTAAATAAAGTACCAAACAAACTATAATACTAACCAGAATGTTCTGTCCATTCACAGAGACCTGGAGAGGACCGCCTGAGTCTCCGCTGCAGGTAGACCGTCCAGCAGAAGCGTCAACGCAGATGGTAGAGTCTACGACGGCAATGCCATACTGCGCCCGGCAGAGGGCGTTAGGTGCGATTGGCACGATGGCATGGGACAGTGGGTGGGAGTTTATGTTCACACCATCACTGGCACCTATAAAAAAAAACAAGTTGCAAATAGATTTAAAGTCTCGCGACGACGGTCTGAGCTGCTCTGCACTACAGACAGATGCAAAGGTGCACATCACATGTATTGCGTTGCTGCGATGGATGATGATGTTGATGGACAATCTTTATGTCAGTTCTCTGCATCTAGTTGCCAGAGAAATTAGATATATACAGAAACTACTACAAAGAAGACCGATTACGGATTCAAACATAAAATTATGCAATCATTGAAAATTGTGCAATAATTTTCTTTTGGTTAAACCTAGTGCTCCAAAGGGACGATAATAAAATCAAGATATTTTCTGTTAGCAGAATTCCACAATCGAAGTAACTTACCATCTCCTGTACGTCCGAAGCCAATTATCTGAGCCTGAGAGCCAACAAAGTCCATGCTCAACTGAGGACCGGAAGGCAGAGCGATAGGCTGGATGTTAGCTGCAAAGTAATACACTTTCAGTTTTTATCCAGTCACATCCAGTTTAAAGAATTAAAAGCAAAGTGTCAAATCAAAGCAAGAGTGAGAAAAAAGGAGCATTTTCAGATAGTTATCTTAAATTACAATACACCCTCAGGTCCTTGTTGGAATTTACAGTATGCCCAGAAGCTGGTAAATATTAATCCAGTATAGTAAATAAATCTTCAGACACGAATAACACAGCTAAAAGATGATAATCATGTCGCTTACCGTTATAGTTAACCCATGGGATGGTAACGATAGCGATGTCGTTATGGACTCCGGTCCCGATACCAATAACAAGCAACCATGGGCGCCATAGCTCATGCATGACAACATCAGTAGTGGGGATGCGAGTTCCTCCAATGAAAATGTTTGTGGAGCCAAGCACGACGTTGAATCGCCTAGCCTGCATCAAACCGGCGTTCCAGCAGTGGGCCGCTGTCACCACTTTAGTGTTGGTGATAAGGGAAGATCCACAGACAGATGTCCCGATAGGCATATCGATGACAAGTCCCGCCATATGAGGGAACTGTCCAAGAGAGGCTAAGGATCCTCCAGCGATGCGGTTGGCTCCATCGAAGTCTGTGGCTTCTTCGCGGGCTTTGATCTCAGCGGCTAGTGGGATTCCGACATTTTCGTGATAGTATAGCACGTTGCGGCGAAGGACATCAATGTGAGGGTCCTCGAGTGCCGGCAGCCCTAAGGCCAACCCCAATAGAGAAAACAAAACCAACAGCTTCATTGTGCACTTCTGATTGGAATACACGAATATTTACAAATATTAGCAGCTTATAAACACGATTGAAATTAAGTTTATCAATAAAATGATTGATGACCTAAAATATATTCGATAAACGTAATTATTACGTCTTAAACCCACATTTATCTAAGATTTTCCCTGATTTAGGTATTTATCTGAAATACTTTATTTTAATCTTTTCGTAATCCGGATATTATTTGATATGCTTATTAAGCTGCAACTGAACTATGATATATATACCTATACTTATACGATGGCCCACATCCAGTTAAATTATGATTTATTATCATCAAAATTTTATTTAAGAGCTTTACTATTCTCGGAAAAGCAAACCCCTTTAAGTGACATGACCGCACTAAAATGTTTTCGTTGATTTGGTTCATTTAAATCTCTGGTTCATTATAGGCTCTTCTACATCGACCTTTTCCTCTTTTTTCCTCAATCCGGTCATCTACTTAGTATCATTTTTACTATAAGTTTTATTATAAAGTGCCCCAGCATCTGTGTTCTTCTATTCTCAATAAAGTTCAATTATAATTCTTTATTTACCTTAACTTGATATAACACTTCTTTGTTTTCTTTTTCCGTTGACCTACGTCGTTCCATTCTATTTTCTTGAGCCTTTTCCTGCTTGTTCCTCTGTTGTCCATTGTCCACACAATGTGTTTCGTGCCTTGAGTCTTTTCCTGCTTGCTCCTCAGTTGTACATTGTCCACACAATGTGTTTCGTGCCTTGAGTCTTTCCCTACTTGTTCCTCTGTTGTCCATTGTCTACACAATGTGTTTCGTGCCTTGAGTCTGTCCATGCTTGTTCCTCTGTTGTCCATTGTCCACACAATGTGTTTAGTGCCTTGAGTCTTTCCCTGCTTGTTCTTCTGTTGTCCATTGTCCACACAATGTGTTTCGTGCCTTGAGTCTTTCCCTGCTTGTTCCTCTGTAGTCTATCATTTTTCATGCTTGTCGTTGCAACTAGATTTTCTATAGCTGAAACATTAATTAAGTTTATCCTGGAGCCACGGTCACGGACAGTCGATTTCTCCACCGGGTGTTCGGTCGGCAATGTTTCATCCAGACAGGAGAGATCGACCGGCGGTAATAGAGGTGCCAGCTACCAAACCACTTACCTGCTATGATTCATGGTGGCTTGAACTTGCTGTGATCCTGCTTTATCATCGTATAAGAAAATAATTGTAAAAAAAATCTTTCGGCGAGTGTCATTAATGCTAACGAAGCCTAAGAAACCCTTTTGTTCTCCATAGTCACTTTACTAGTTCCTTTGAAGGAAAGGCAACAGCGTTCCTCGTGAACATAAAAATCTCGCACTTAGCCAATACGCCTGCTATCCTAACCTAACCTAACACCGCATAACTGATTTTATTATTTACCAATCAACATCGCTATTGACCTGACCCTGAGATCTTCCTAAGCCTACACGAACAACCATAACAAACTACACCATAAACAAACCATCGCAAAAACTATAACTGCCAGTAAAATAATCTTTCGTATCAATAACAATATTTTCCGCCCCATACAACACGCAAGTTACACACGAATACGAGAACACTTGTAAGTAAGGTGTCGAAAGTTGGGACTTGGAGGAACTTTGGACTCGGGAACTGTTCTCGCGCGAAATACTACTGCAGTCGCGTTTTGAATACGAGTAACAGGGCTGAACTTAGGCCATCGTAGACTTGGGCTATAGTAGAGTAGGAAACACGTGAACAAAGCGACCGAAACTGATATTAAACAACGAAGAATCTGTTCTTCTTCTTATCGTATCGATCGTAATGGCTTATATTAATTTCGACCAATACTCTGCCAAGCGCACTGTGAAGAGTCTGTATAAAGCAGATTTTGTTATACATTGCTATCGATTCGTAGAGGGCACAACTTAACTGAATCTTGACTAAAATTATTGCCATCCCTTTCTGTTCTCTCATGATAGAAAATGACAGGTATAGACTTATATTAGTTAAGTCATGATTTTTGCAATTACGAATTACTGCCATTGTTTCCAAATCCGCCAAAGCCTTGGTCGCCCATGGAAATTATATCTATGCTCACACAAGATACCTACAATAACGAAGTTCATTATTACTTTTCAGCTTTAGTGGGGCCCTCAGCCAGACCAGAAAAAAGGCCAATTGGAAACCCCTCCCAAGTGCGCTCCGACTTCGACAAGCGTTTTCTAGAGAGCGTTTTCTAGAGACAGACGTTTATGTTCACTTGACTCATTATGACTTTTCGAGTTTTAGTAGGGCCCCCAGAACAAACGCCAACGTGAAACTCCCTACTAAGTCCGGTCCTGTGATTTCGACAAGGGTTCCCTAGAGAGAGACTGTTTATGTTCACTCACATGTGTTCTCTGGGCGATAGCGATTGGAATTGTCTTCAGCTGGAAGAGATACCAAGTTTTATGACTTACTAGTTTACTACCTGATGAAACTAGACTATTCATTTCCTTTCACACGTGAGGATTCTAAAAACTTTTTTGCCGTTCAATAGCTCATTTAACCAGACCTAACATAGGGCATAGGGCAAGGAAAAATATCTTACGCCCTAAAAAAACATAACACATTTTATATTAAGTTTTCTCCCTCAAATATTGTTTCCATTCCATAAAATGATTCGTCACTATTTGTAGCAATCTACCATGCAACCCCTTAAGCCCCATTATATTGACACGACACGGACCCAGGGGGTAAAATGGGGTTGAGGAGGGCAACCCGATGAAATATGGCGCCTCCAGTCTGGAAAAATAAGAAGGATCATAACAGGCGATTGGGCATGTCACGCTGCCGTTGACAACCCGCGCAAAAAACCTCGATAGTGTTGCCAGTTTATTTATATTGGTATTTTGGTAAGGTAAATCCCACCAAAAACATAAATGTAAAAATAGAAGCCAAGTTCTTGATAGTTTGGTGCATGGTATGCACAAAAAAGTTGTGATATCAAAAAAGCGGGCCAAGTCAAGGGTTTATTAAAGTAATTCTAAGCTCTTCAATAAGGTATCATTTCATGGAACTTGGCCGTTGTAGAGTGGTGTTGTAGGTGACAGTTTGTATTATTCTCTACAACGGCCAAGTCAATTGAAATGATACCTTATTGAAGAGCTTAGAATTACTTTAATAAACCCTTGACTTGGCCCGCTTTTTTGATATCACAACTTTTTTGTGCATACCATGCACCAAACTATCAAGAACTTGGCTTCTATTTTTACATTTATGTTTTTGGTGGGATATCATTACTTTTTGTAGGTAAATAAAATTGTACTTAATTTTAATTTACCATTATTCGTATATAGATAGATCTTCTGGAAGTGGGTTAGGTTCTAAATCGTATTATTTTTTTCAATAACCGTGACATTAAATGCAAATAATTTTACAATACCAGTTAAATGACATCCCACTCAATTATAGTGAGTGGAAAAAAAATGTGTCTAGATTCTCCAACAGCCTTTAATTCGAAAACCCCTCCATACGTAGTCGAAACAAGCATGCAGGCTCTATATACCTACTCTTTTACCGAGTCGTAAGGGTCGCCGTTTCGGGCGCAAGTATACAAACTTAAATCTTCCCACTTACTAATTACATGGTCTACAATTTTCCTACGCAAATCACTAGCTTTTTGTTTATCCGTACATCAAAATACTGAAAATGCCAAAGAATGGAACAGACAGCTTCCATCGCCAGGCATTTTAATTATTTTATTAATATGAACGCGTCTCCCACCAACAATTCAATTTTTTGACACGTCATCTTTCCAACCCCTTTTTATTTCTTATCCTCACAATAACTTTATTTGTTTCAGTTTTTAATAAAAGTAGCTAACTAAATCAAATTCGATTTCTTTAACTCAAACAAACCTATCCAATAGACACAACACAAGGACAAAACAAACAAATCCCACTATCATCAATGAGAGACCGGACCGAATAGAATAGATACGAATTTCAATTAAACGAAACAACGACAAGAACAAGACAATTTTACAGTAAACTTACAATTTGTTGGACAATTTTCCATTGAAAACGGTACTTGAAGTGATTTTCTCACCATTGCCATTGCCGAAATCACAACGATAGCGAGTTTTAAAAACCTACTAGCGCCATCTAGCGGTTTTAAAAGGAACTATTGTTGGTAAAGAAAATAGAAATGTGTGGGAGGGGGTTCAAAGAAATGTTTTTTTTTATTTTTTCGATTTTTTCCATACTTATATCATTATAATCTGTCATCATACAAAATTTGAACTTTATAGGTCATCTGGAAGTGGGTTAGGTTTTTGATCTATATGTCAGTCAGTCAGTCAATCATAAAAATGACGATATTTTGACCTCAATATCTATCTAACCGTTTAAGCTATGTTTATGAAATTTAAGTTACTTGTTTATATTGGGGGTCTCATTATATAAACCCAATTTGGTGTGTATATGTTTCATAGTTTTTGAGTTATGAAGGGGTAAAAAGTGGCTCCAAATGGTTCCTGTAAATATACACACGGTGCGGCCCTCCAGTTCTCGGCTTGAACTTGGCTGGACACGCTGCCGCGTGTCTAAATGAAATTATGTCTATGTATATACATGTTTTTTTTTACAATAAAAAGATGTGCAATGAACTTTATGATACACAACAACTAAAAGACTAGATTCAGCGTTTATCTTATCGATTTCGCGATTATCTTATCATACATACCAAAAAACGAATTTGTATGGCTTTGTTGTAGTGATTGGTCGTTAGCCTGTCGCCCTAATTTAATCTGTAAATCTACCCCTCTACGTCTTGTACAATATGCCCGGAAAGAGAAGCAGTATGTATGCTATCTATCAGCATCGCAGATCATTAACTGTACCTATTTAATTGGGAACCCCAGATAATCAATTATTCAAAAATTAAACATGACATATTTATCATTTAATCCTTTTGTAATAATTAGAATCCATGTTAGAATCAGATATTTATCAGATAAGTTTATATCATCGTGATAGATTTGTTAGTAGATTTGTAGTTTTGATATTAATATTATTTTTCGCGTGTATTTTGGCTTATTTATTTATTAACCGTATGTTAAACTGAGGATATTATACTTCTCATAATTTGGAGTTAGGTACACGCGGTCGGGGTTGTAAGTTATAATTAAAGGCTCGTATTTGTAAAGCGATCTCAAGATTGAGAGCAATATTAAGTATGGATTTGACAGATCGTTTTGTACTGAAATGACATTTCTGATACGGACTCAAACTCGCTGTCACTCTTGAGAGCTGATTATAAATACGGGCCTAACAGACCCTAAACAGAGTAATTGTGAACTCTCTCAAAATTCAGACCGCATTGTCTTTTAAAAAATAAAAATTGTGACTTTGTGTGTCCCACGTTGAAGCTGAACCACAAGGCCCAGACCACTGTACCCAGAGGCATCTAATCTTAGTCACTTTGTCTTTGAAAGAATCTCATCTCATTGCGCTTTTAGGGCTTATGGCTGCACTCTAAACAGTCACAGTTTTCAGGCTTTCACGTCACAGGCAGAAAGGCCAAAAGCGGCTAACTCACAAATCGGTCGTTTCGCTTCGAGTGTGAAATCGCATTGTGACGTTGACAAAGTATCCCGAGGGCGGCTGAAAACCTCTTGAAACTGGGAAACTGGCGTTTTTGCTGCAACCCACTAAACGTTTGAAGATCAACGTAGCATGCGTAAAAACGAAAGCCAGTTTTTCTGGAGTTTACTCTATGGCACGTAACATAAGTGATCATAGGCTGAGTGAAAAAAAAATATAAGACGCTTAAATCAAACTTAGAACTACCGCAAGAACATAAAGTACTTACCTACAACAGAATTAAAACCTTGCTTTTCTTACAAATTGTAAAATTACTTATCATGCCTACCGGCGCTTTTATAACCGTGATTTGCATCCGCAGCTTTATAGGTTTTCAAGCCTTTATCCCTCACGGGGTAGGCTGAACATCAACAGCCTAGTCAACACGGCGGCGGCGTCTTCGCTACGTATGATAAATATTCCGAGTAATTTTTTATTACTATGTGTATCGCTGACATACAAATTATATGAAAAGTTATTAAGATAACGTGACGCGAAAAACCAGAAAATGGCTTACATAAGTTCTTCCTTCCGAATTGTAAAATGGAAATTCCCCCAAGAGAAAGCACTCAAGGAAAACCAAACTGCACCACGTTATTTCTCATTGATATAATTAGCGCTAACCGAATATAAATTTGTAAATTATCCTTATTTTTTAACACGTGATTGATAGGAATGTGATTCACATTATTGGAAACCCCAGAGAAACAAACACGGCAGAAGAATGACAGACAACAATGATTCCTGGATCTAAATGGTCCAAGTTTCCTAATTTCCAGATGAAGCAAAAAGGCAACATAAATCCATTACACAAAATTTTATATAAAAGTATTGTGCAAGTGCAACATATTAACTATTACTAAATATTCGCAACAAATTAACAGTACGTCAGGGAATACAACAAAAAGTACATTTCTGGAGAAACCCATAACTTTGGCTTGCATCCAGGAGTAAAAATACTTCGTCTGATGCAACATTTATCATGTTGCTACCAGATTGTTTATTCTTAGGCTACTAGCTTTGTAGTACAGTCCATTCTGACCAAAAGTGCTCTAGAACCGAAGTTTTCATGTAACCCCTACCTTATACCTACCTACAACTTGTTGGATTCCTTATGAATGAACCTGATTACGAATCAGTTGTCAGTACACTGTGGTGTTGTGGAGGGGGGGCGGGAGGGGCAATCAAAGATGACGAACAGAGTTTTTTTTTTTACTGAAACATGCCTTGTGGGGTATCAAATGAAAGGGCTTTTTGAGTAGATTACAAATTTAAAACTATAACATTTCTAACACTTTGTCTAACAAATCATTAGAAATTCTATGAAAATGCATCATTTCCGAGTTTACATTGATGTAGATTAAAAACTACGAGATGGATTTTTGTACTATTTGTTTCAAATAACTAACAATAGTCCTTTGATTACGGAACAGTAGTTCGTACAGTGATAAAGTGGTGGAGGGGGGTGGAAAGCGGCAATGCGCAGGTTTGATTTTTCGATTAAGATTTAACTTAAACTGTTGCCGTCCCTTTCTGTTCTTTCAGGATAGGCAATGACAGATGATCATTTTAGTCAAGATTTAGTGGTTTTGTGTGCATACGAATTGATACCAATATCTTTGATAGACACTATCTAATATACTTACTTATAGGTACTTATAATTCGCACGGGAAAACTCATAAAATCACGTGTTTTTTACAGGGCGGAAACCTAGTTATTTATAGGATGATGATGACAAAGCGACACCCACACTGCCCACACCACAGTGAAGCCCCTCCCCTTTTAATGGGATTCCCATAATTAGTCTCACATTGATTGTTATTAAATTGCATACCAACAATGTTTTAGAGTTAAAACTGTGCTTTTGATTCCACATAGTACCTACCTAGTTCAGTGTTTTGATTCTAGTGTTTTCGTAGAAAGTGATAAAGTGTCTCCCAGATTAAGAGGAATTAATCTAAGAATGGACAAGTAAGTAAAAGATACCTATTGAATAAACAAAACTGTCAATGGGCCCGATTCGTAACCATCCCGACTTCTAAATCTCAACTAAAATGACAGGTATGGACTTATATTAGTTAAGTCGCTTATTTTGCAACCAGGAATTGCTACCATTAAAATCCTCTGCAAATCTTGCGCCCAATCTTAGTAACTTTTACAATAAATTTTAATTTCAGTTACAAATTTTGTCATAATAAGTATCTAAAGAAGGCATAGTCATCTCATTCTCCGATACGATGATTTCATTATTCATGTTAAGGACCGACTCAATCGGAAACTACCATGAACTCATCTTGTCATAAACATCCCCGGGTTTCGGAAGAAATCATTTCATGATTTTGTACATTTTAAAATAACCCGTTTATTTCGATTTTGACTTTTATTGAACTAATTTTAGAGTAGTCTAGTCTTGTTGCTTTTTAATTGCATAATTAGCATCAGATGTGTGGAAGTAAAGAAAATTATTTTTGTATCATATAATAATAACAAGCAATGAAATTAATGTTAGACACTTTTTTAAATAACACCTTACTCTATAAGATGATTTTAACTAAAACTAAAATAAAAATTGGCGTCTTATAGTTGCGGCATTAAAATAGAGGCACTAATACGCAAAAAAATCTAGTCTAGAACAATAGCCAACCAAAATTCATCCCCTAAATGCTACCAAAATACATCCCCAGAATAGAGCAAACATGGACGTTTCAAAACCTAATAACTGGTTGGAATGGACGAGCACGAATAGAGTGCGGATCCAAGCCGGCGGGCGCGGACAATGGGACCTATGAAATAAAACTTTATGAATCCTGCCGTTGCTATATTGCAGACACTAGGCGCTGCGCTGCTAATATTATAGACTTAGATCTGATAGAGATAGACAAGAGACAGGGTCATAAAAAAATTAGACACAATTTACAAAAAAATCAAAAGGCGTAGAGATTTCCATATCATTTCAAACGTCCTCTATCCAGCAGTTGATGCAATTAAAAAGCAACAAGACTAGACTACTCTAAAATTAGTTCAATAAAAGTCAAAATCGAAATAAACGGGTTATTTTAAAATGTACAAAATCATGAAATGATTTCTTCCGAAACCCGGGGATGTTTATGACAAGATGAGTTCATGGTAGTTTCCGATTGAGTCGGTCCTTAACATGAATAATGAAATCATCGTATCGGAGAATGAGATGACTATGCCTTCTTTAGATACTTATTATGACAAAATTTGTAACTGAAATTAAAATTTATTGTAAAAGTTACTAAGATTGGGCGCAAGATTTGCAGAGGATTTTAATGGTAGCAATTCCTGGTTGCAAAATAAGCGACTTAACTAATATAAGTCCATACCTGTCATTTTAGTTGAGATTTAGAAGTCGGGATGGTTACGAATCGGGCCCATTGACAGTTTTGTTTATTCAATAGGTATCTTTTACTTACTTGTCCATTCTTAGATTAATTCCTCTTAATCTGGGAGACACTTTATCACTTTCTACGAAAACACTAGAATCAAAACACTGAACTAGGTAGGTACTATGTGGAATCAAAAGCACAGTTTTAACTCTAAAACATTGTTGGTATGCAATTTAATAACAATCAATGTGAGACTAATTATGGGAATCCCATTAAAAGGGGAGGGGCTTCACTGTGGTGTGGGCAGTGTGGGTGTCGCTTTGTCATCATCATCCTATAAATAACTAGGTTTCCGCCCTGTAAAAAACACGTGATTTTATGAGTTTTCCCGTGCGAATTATAAGTACCTATAAGTAAGTATATTAGATAGTGTCTATCAAAGATATTGGTATCAATTCGTATGCACACAAAACCACTAAATCTTGACTAAAATGATCATCTGTCATTGCCTATCCTGAAAGAACAGAAAGGGACGGCAACAGTTTAAGTTAAATCTTAATCGAAAAATCAAACCTGCGCATTGCCGCTTTCCACCCCCTCCACCACTTTATCACTGTACGAACTACTGTTCCGTAATCAAAGGACTATTGTTAGTTATTTGAAACAAATAGTACAAAAATCCATCTCGTAGTTTTTAATCTACATCAATGTAAACTCGGAAATGATGCATTTTCATAGAATTTCTAATGATTTGTTAGACAAAGTGTTAGAAATGTTATAGTTTTAAATTTGTAATCTACTCAAAAAGCCCTTTCATTTGATACCCCACAAGGCATGTTTCAGTAAAAAAAAAAACTCTGTTCGTCATCTTTGATTGCCCCTCCCGCCCCCCTCCACAACACCACAGTGTACTGACAACTGATTCGTAATCAGGTTCATTCATAAGGAATCCAACAAGTTGTAGGTAGGTATAAGGTAGGGGTTACATGAAAACTTCGGTTCTAGAGCACTTTTGGTCAGAATGGACTGTACTACAAAGCTAGTAGCCTAAGAATAAACAATCTGGTAGCAACATGATAAATGTTGCATCAGACGAAGTATTTTTACTCCTGGATGCAAGCCAAAGTTATGGGTTTCTCCAGAAATGTACTTTTTGTTGTATTCCCTGACGTACTGTTAATTTGTTGCGAATATTTAGTAATAGTTAATATGTTGCACTTGCACAATACTTTTATATAAAATTTTGTGTAATGGATTTATGTTGCCTTTTTGCTTCATCTGGAAATTAGGAAACTTGGACCATTTAGATCCAGGAATCATTGTTGTCTGTCATTCTTCTGCCGTGTTTGTTTCTCTGGGGTTTCCAATAATGTGAATCACATTCCTATCAATCACGTGTTAAAAAATAAGGATAATTTACAAATTTATATTCGGTTAGCGCTAATTATATCAATGAGAAATAACGTGGTGCAGTTTGGTTTTCCTTGAGTGCTTTCTCTTGGGGGAATTTCCATTTTACAATTCGGAAGGAAGAACTTATGTAAGCCATTTTCTGGTTTTTCGCGTCACGTTATCTTAATAACTTTTCATATAATTTGTATGTCAGCGATACACATAGTAATAAAAAATTACTCGGAATATTTATCATACGTAGCGAAGACGCCGCCGCCGTGTTGACTAGGCTGTTGATGTTCAGCCTACCCCGTGAGGGATAAAGGCTTGAAAACCTATAAAGCTGCGGATGCAAAAA
>JARACY010003918.1:0-29854 GCA_029255725.1 Scrobipalpa atriplicella | reverse complement strand
CACACAAATGGATGATAGCAGAGATGAAAACACCAACAAAATCACGAATATTCGCAAATTCTCTCGTAGTGAGACCGCAGTAGATTTTTAAATGACTCTATTTGTGTGTAAATTAGTTTAGGTTAGGTTATAGTATGTATTTATTTATATATTTATTATTATATGTAGGTATGTACGTATGTATTATTTTATTGTATATATTTATTATGTTGCTTGTTAGGTTTTATTATAAATTGTTGCACTGACCCGTCTCTAACTCTTTGTTATAGCTTTTCCTTACTGCCTGGTTGCCTGGAAGATATTGCTACCTTAGCAATAAGGCCGCCGATTGTACATCTTTTCTTTGCTTTGTGTTATTGTTATGTGTTTTCTTGTGCAATAAAGAATATTTGTATTGTATTGTATTGTATACCCGGTATTGTTAAAAAATATTTTACCAGTCTTTTGCATGAAAGTGTTTTTTTTTTCGAAGTAGTTAAAACTCGCGGTTGAAACCTCCTATGATAAGTTGCTGTCTATTACCTGACATATTTATGCATTATTTTGTATTGATATATTTTAAATAGTTTGTATTTTTATTTTAATTTAATTTTGAAACCTGTAATCGTGAAATAAATTAACTGAACTGAACTGAACATAGAATTTTTGTTCCAAATATTTGCCACCTGCTCAGTTATGGCAGTCGATCTGTAAAATCCGTAGACAGAGAAAACTTAGTTTTCTTTGTCTACGGTAAAATCATATGAAATTCATAGAGTATATTCTGTCCTTTTTCAAACTTTTTAATCTGAAAGAGACAGACTTGAATTTAGATGGCATCTAGACTAGAATCGAGCTCACCTGCATAGGTATTATTACTCTTCTCTGTGCAGAAAACTTTCAAAATGGCACCAAAAAAATTGTGTTGGCAGTACTTGGTGATTTTGTGGTGATTTTTTCGAGTTGACTCAATCCACTGAGTAATTAATCAACTAGCGTTTTTTACTCAATCCTTGGCCTCAATCGCATGAAACTAGGTAGGTAAATAAGTAAATAATAATAATTTTAAATTATTACGGTTAACATAAAAAGAGTTAAGACAGACTCTGTGAAAAGTGTTTATTAAAATAAACATAACACTCGTGATCGTGGTGAAAAACTGGTTCAAAATATAGTTATACAATACAGTGAGAAATCGGAAAATACCTTCTTTCCCCGCAAGTTCACAATGTTGCTGTTTAAATATCTTGATGGTGAGTATCATTAAATTAATTAATTATACGTGCAATAAATACCTACTTTACTTAGGTAGGGTATAAAAAAGAGGTATGTTATAGAAGGCAGCTATCCATTACACCCTTTATAATATCACCAGGGTTTATTATTCAAAATCACGTTAAGGGTTTACTCGCAATCATGAAAAAATTACAAAATTCACGCATTTCTGACGCTACGATCCGATGATAAATCATGATTTGGGGTTGCATTAGATATTCGGATCTATATATAAGGGTTGAGGGTGGGAGGGGAGGGGAGGGGGAGTTAATACGGCGACGTCACCGCTTGGACACGAAGGGGGGTGCTTGGGGGTCTAAGTGGGCTCGCTACGCTCGCACTTATTCAAAAACACTCTAGGGTTCGGCGGGTCGGTTGCGGTGAGTCGTCCCTCACAGCGCGACGGAACACATTAATGCGCTTATTTATTGACAAATAATCACAAACCATGAATTGGAACGTTTATATATATGTTACAGCCATAGTGATTAATTAGCTATTATACATAATGACTGGTCATTATATATAATAACCAAATTGACCAGACAATGTGATAAATTAATCACTTTATCCGGATACTATTCATAATAGCTGGTCGAAGTTAGTCAAAGTAATAAATACGGTTTAACTGACTGAGCGACGCGTTGGAAGCATGGTCCGTAATTTGTCCTGAGGTCCAACTAAGATCAGTACCAGATAAACTTGAGTCTCAAAGAGCATGGGATGACCTAGTTCCCTAAAAAACTAACCTAACCTAACTAGTACTATTATATATTCTGTGCCTATACCCACTTGTTTTATTACATTATCCAAGTCTTTAAAGATATTATATATAATAGCTGGTTAAAGTGATTAATTCTGTGTCATTTATCACTTAATCTAAATTGAGCAGACATTATAAATAATGACCAGATATTATATATAATATCTAGATTAATCACTTTGGCTGTAACATATATATTTTTTTGCTGTCAGTTGCGTTCCGTTTCATGTAAATACAAATTTAAAGTAATCACTGCAACACAAAATAACTTTCCGTTACACGTTAATTAAAACACGTGTAAAAAAAATTTACGCATCTCCGCGGGGTGAGGGGGGTGTCGATAGAAAGGGGTAACCAACCCCTATAAAAAATTTACCCTTAGCAAGTCCAAATTCGGGATCCGAATATCTAATGCCAACCCCATGATTTTTTATTCCAGGTTCAGCGTGGAAGTTCCTCATAATACAGTTGTTACTGGCAACTCTGGTGGTGATTCTTTACGTTGTCCTGCCGTATTCCTCCAGTTCTCCATACTGGTACCGATAAAAACTACGATAAAAAAGTAATTAGCGTTCAGGATTCAGTTCACCTTAGGATGGCACAAAAGAGGTCCAGTCTTAAACACGAGCAATCACTGAAGGTGCCAACACAACAGAAAGCAAACAGAGTGTAACAGAGAGGGTTTAATATTTTATAAGCATCCTGAAGGATGAGAATCTGCCTATGAAACTGAACTACTTTTTTTCCAAGGAACATTGGTCGAGATACGAAAAACATACTGGCTTCCCATACTAAATGTGCTATCAGCTGATGCAATTTGTAATTTTTGTGTAAAAGGTATTTTTTATTATTTTTCGTTTTTTTATGTTCCTTGGCAAAAGCTGTTCAGTTTTTTTGGCAGATTCAGATCCTTCAGAGTGCATATGCCCTTTTGTTACACGTTGTGTGTTGTGTGTAACATCTGTTGTGTAAAGTGTCTGTTTCAGTTTGATTCGCATTCTTTACAGCTGTCAAAGACAGGCTAGGGCCTTAACGTTACAGCCTTCTGGTGAGCTGAAATCTGAACAACTTTATTGCAGAGCATATAATAGGTATCCAATTTAAATAAGTACCTCATTAAATACATTTCAAAGCAAGTGAAGTATCTTTTATAGGGCTCTGGGGAACGAGGCAGGCACAGCGGATGATTGTGGTACTTAGACTTGCTGTACCAGATTTTACCACCCTGTATTATTGTATATCAATACGGGTCCGATTAAAATTGAACTGCCCGTTTACCTAAGTCCCGTTCTAGACTGTTGCTCCTAATGAGCGTCTTGTTAAACGACCGTGTTTGCTGCGCATACGCAGCCGTTAAAAATTACCAGCTAGATTTAATTACCCAAACACAGCTAGGATGTTTGCCTCCGATCTTTACGTTTACGAGTCATCTTCCTAGCCTTTTTCTAGTATTTCACGGGGTCGGCTACCTAATCTAGGGGATTGAACGAGGGCACTGGTTTTTACACAGAGCGACTGACATAGAGCTCTGCAACCCAGAAGGGAAACCAGACCCAATCCTAGATTAGGTTACACACAACCTTTGAATTTCTTCGTAGGTGTGTGCGGGTTGCCTCATGATGTTTTCGAAACCAGACCCAATCCTAGATTAGGTTACACACAACCTTTGAATTCCTTCGTAGGTGTGTGCGGGTTTCCTCATGATGTTTTCCTTCAACGTAAAAGCACAGTATAATTCAATAGTCTGACGTTCTGATATATTATACTGTGGTAAAAGCGCCAAATAAACGTACATATGAAATTCGAAAACCGAAAAACACATTGGTACGCGGTGGGATTTGAACCACGAGTATTATAAATAATTTAAAGAAATAATTCTTACGTTTTTTTTAATTCTTCGTAAATTATTACGTCTATTTTTCTTATTGGTTAGGTTAGGTTAGGTTTCCGTTAAGTGAGTATTTCGGACAGGATTGTTATTGCTGTAACTGAAGCTAGTGACTGTAAGCTTATCGTCTAAATATTGCATCGGTTAATATTAAAAAGTCACCCTAGGAGTTGGACTTGTGCCCTGCAGTGCCTTAGTCCAAGGTTTAGGTACTCCACAAAACAGGATTTTTGTATTTTTGGCAGATATTTACGTAGAGTCGTCCTAGGGAAGTAAGTAACACCCCGCACCTAATTCTGCCGCTAAGAATTGTAAAGGTTTGGTAATCGGTGGATTTAAAACTGCTGAATTTTCTTTAAACAGCCTTGAAGTATAAAGCTGCTAACTAAGAAGCAAAAACACAGTTCCGCATTGTGGGTATTCGACTATGACACGTATCAGATTTCCCATGGGAAAGGGACTGCGCTATCCAGTAATAACGGGTGTAAGGGACAGCTTCCCACAAACTGAAAGGGGTTGCTCAGTCATCGTAACTAATGAAAAAAACTTTCAAAAGAAATTCTTCCAGGAATAGAAAAAAATACATGATCATCCTCATACAAAAATCTTATTTGGTTTTGGCGTCGATTCGATTCAAACGCTTAAACAACTTAGGTAACTAAAATAAGTACCTACATAACATACATATCAGAAAAAACAGAAAGGTACGACGATTAACTTATTTTGATACTGTCAGTTCAAAAATACTATTCGATATGGTTCGAGAAAAGATTTTATGTACGAAAATGTAATAAATGTATGTTGACAAATATGTACCATACTTTGAAGTTTATTCAGTACGTATATATCTCATATATCATATCCCTCCATTCATCGCGCGACTCGCGCGTTGGACAAAATAACATTGCGATCTCTCTCTCTCCGTCGTCGTTTTGATTCCAATCCAATATGACATGACACGGCGTTAAGCCCGACTTACACGACCTACGACCTTGCCTGAAGTCGTGTGGTACAAGTTATGAACAAGAGCGAAAATCATTTTAAAAGCTTTTCTTTACATTACAGTTCTTTGGCAGAACTTTGACGGTGCATTATCATTGAGTGGTAGCAATTCGTGGTTTCCAAATACGCGACTTAACTAATATAAGTCCATACCTGTCACTTTCTATCATGAGACAACAGAACGGGATGGCAATAATTTTAGTTGAGATTTAGTTTAGTCGGCAAATCGGGCCCAGTTTGATGTGATGATGACGAGTGCGTGAAAGTGTTTTCTGTATGGTTGTAGTCTAAGAAAAATAATGATTTCCAAAAAACATATTTCACATAAACATTAAAAACATACACTACAAATAAAATTCTGCAAACGCATCACATCGAGGCTACGTTGATAAGGGACCAATAAATTCTGTCAGTTACAATTCATTTAAAATTTTAAGGGATTTATATGGCGGCGCTTTGACGACAGCGACACCCGCTCATATCACAACTTAGATATCCATAGATTCTTAGGATCAAAATAAATTAGTCTTTATTGTCGTCCCTTCTTTTCATTTCATTTATTGCAAATTTCTCTCATGGTAATGGTAGAAAAGGATGTAGGTAGGACTTATTTTTGTTAGGTCTTGTCATTTGCGTCCAAATGGGCACCATTGACAATTTGGGAACAAACCTTTTATTTGATCTTGGGCGAATATGACTGATCTTTTTCAAAAGTATGACATCGAACATTAGTGTGCAAAATGGTTTGGTCGTTTGCATCTGAGACTATACTGAGTACCTATAATCACGGGTAACTGCCACCGTGGTCTAGTGGTCTGAGCCATAGGCTCTCGATCCAGAGGTCCTGGGTTCGATTCGCAGGGGGGGAACGCAAAGTAGATTTTTGTTAATTTATCACTTTTCCCCACTGCAGGGCAAAGGCCATAAATAATAATAATAATAATCACTTTTCCCCAGTTTGGTTAGGACATTGCAGGCTGAATTACCTGACTGTCCGAAAAAAAAAGGATTGCGTGCTTCGGAGGGCACTTTAAGCCGTCGTTCCCAGCCGCTGTCCTTGATCGTGGTCGATACAGAAACCATGTCAGAGGCCTATTAGCTGTGCTATTAAGCGGTTTAAAAACTCTGACACCAGGGTTCATAGGGTCGATCGACTCGAAACCCACACGACAAAAGGAAAAGAAATCACAGGCAGTCGTTTGTAACTTAGACCACACAGAGTAGAGTCACGGCCAATCTCGTTAGTAGCTCGTGCGTGACGTTCCAGCCGGTGACGTGGAGAATCCTTTCTGCAAGTCTCATCATGTTTACTTTACACTATAAATAAATTACACGTGAATTCTTTTGTGTGATTAAATTACCTACATGGCAGTCAGACTTTTAAATAGACATGAACGAATAATTTCTATACCTTCCATGCTGGACTGGGAGCGATAGAAAAACATAGAATATTCTAGCTGCCCTTGCCTTCCTGGAAGTCAGCAAAAGGGACTTGAAGGTTACAATTACAGGTGTCATGTATCAAATCTTATATGATTTCAAGTTCTTCGAAAACACTTATCTTATCGACCCTGCATAGCTTACTGTGCTTGAAAGTTAGTCAATGTTCTATTTTTATTATTTAATAATAAAATTTTCCCTTGTTAGTCATCGTCATAGATTCTTCCATGCTGGACTGGGAGCGATAGAAAAACATAGAATGTGCCAGCTGCATCTCCTCCTGGGCATGCTGTAAAAACCAGCTAAGGGATTCGAGGGTTTCAGTATTGTTATAAAGGCGATGGGCTGACAACCTGTCACTAAAGTAATATACATACAGATCCATCTTACATAACCCTTATAACTTGTCAGACGTGGTGGAACGACCTTTGTTTGGATTGTTGACGCTCTGCCTACCCCTTAAGGGATAAAGGCGTGATTTATGTACATTATGTATTATGTCATAGACCCTGCGAACGCACCATACCACTCACACATTGATTGTACAGTTTATACTAACTACACACCCGCAGTAAACATACAGACAGGGAGTAATAACGGACCTAACTTTAGGGCGTGATCCTACCCATGAAACTGAACAACTTCTATAAATATGAAAAATATAAATTTGGCTTGTCAGGGGCTCCTGACTCCAGACTTGTGTACCTATCCATTTTTATGGTCAGAATCACACCCTAACATTTGCTCTGCAATTTTTTTACTTGTATATGTAGGTAGCTGGTATAAATTAATCATTCGGTATGGGGACCACATAGATCATCGATTCTTCGATTACCCATGCACGGTGTTCAATAGGTTTTCGCCACTTCTCCTGCGCGCGCGCATTGCATAGCAATGGCTGTTGAGGAATGCCAGCTTTCAATCTTCTAATGTTATACAGGGTGTAAGGGACAGCTTTTTGAAACTGATAGGGGTTACTCTGCTCAGTGAACGCAACTGAACAATTTCACAAAGAAATTTCTTTGTGGAAGTGGTTCAGTTTCGTTGAGTAAGCAAGCCCTATCAGTTAGCGGGAAGCTGTCCCTTACACCCTTTATATTCCGTGCTTCTGATGTCTACGCGACTGAATGAGTGAACGAGCTACCGTTTCCGCTGTGAGGCAATCGGACGTTCCAGTCGTGACGTCATCTGTTATGGCTGACATTCCCAAACATGAGCGCAGTTTTCAAACTATTGGAGTTATGGCAGGCGGCAGCGGTACCGATTCGGTGAGAGCACTTAATTAAAATGATTACTATCCTTTTCTGTTCTCTCAAGATGGAAAACGACAGATAAGGCGACCATTTTAGTCAACATTTTGTGATTTTGTGCGTGGCCGAATTGCAGCCCAGTTTTTCCCAAAGATGAACCATCTTTAAACTAGTGCTGGGACCGAGTAACATAAATTGTTTTGGGTCTTTGATTTGTACGAAATTTCTTTGTATTTATTTCTTGTTTACACAAGGGATATTTGAAAGTTGTCCTGGCTAGTTGGCTACCAACATGGAAAATATCTCATTCCCACTGGAAAACTCTAAACTGCAGATTCAGGCTAGTCTATAAACAAAAATATTCTCAAACATAGATTTCAATATTCCTATTCCAAACGGACTATTATAATACCTTTCCTTTCGAATTCCGATATGAAAGCATGTAGAAGTTGTGCTATGGCATATGGCAGTCTGTTCGTATATTTGCACACAAACAGGCGCTAGGCGGCGCTGTCCCGTACGGCAAGACGTTTAACACGACCCCGAGGGTTACGCCGCCGAGCTTCCCAGAAATACGGCGACTGGGCCCGCACAGAACTATGAATAGGAGAACTGGGCACTTGGCTTGGCCGAATGTAAACAATAGGCAGCCGCACGAGGCTCAGAGAAGGATTCTCTTCTACGATGACATAAATGGAAAGTTAATTGTGGTGGACTGGAGGGTGCGCATTTTTAGGTAACTTAACTGTTATTCTGTGCTTCAGTCAACGTTGATTTTATCAATCCATGATTTTTGAAAATGTAGCGTATGAAAAAAAAAAACATAATTGACTCTTGATAAAAACATGCACGGCAATCTGTATAATAGAAACAAAATAAATTGACACAAAATCACAAAATCTTGACTAAAATAAGACCATTTATTTTGTATAGGCACCTATAGCCAGCCTTTTCTGTTCACTTCTCTCACCATGATCATGACATAAAATGGCAGGTACACTATGATGGCAACAGTTTGCAATGCCGAATCGCCACCATTCTCCAGTCCACCTCATCTCAACTTCATGACATTTCTACCAGAATTATTAATTTGTTCTATGACACCACGTCTGTACAAAGCTTAGGACAGACCATGGGAACGGGAGACAATACTATGGGGTCCAATTAAATACAGCTTAGCCGATTTACCATTGATACTGCCGTGTACAACATCGCGCACGACATTGAAACATTGAGGGTAAGAAGGCATTTATGTTTTTGGAGAAACTACACAGAATCCGGCGTTTAAAATGACGGCAAAATGTTTCAAACATTCTCGAATTGTTCTTTGTGTTCATGTTCACTAGGCAGACTTAAAACACTCGTACCAAACTCGTACCCATCTCGAACCTAAACAAATATTACCAAAAATTACTCATCGTTCGGTACAAAAATATTTCAGTAGTCAGAGTTATACGTTTTGATATTGTGTTTTGAGTCAAAATATTTAAGTATATTTACAATTCGAATATATAAGAAATACCTATAACTAAGTGTTGGAACAGTTGCGGCATAGAGCATGCTAGTTGAGGTCGTGTTTACTAGACCGCAGAGTTTGCGGCGGCAAGGAATGTCCAGTTATATAGGGTGTAAGGGACAACTTCCCGTAAACTGACAGGGACTAACACCTTCCACAAGGAAATTCTTTCAGGAAATGAACAATATACATAAGTCTATCTTAAACAACCCTAAAAACTTGTCAGAAGCGGCGGAGTGACCTTTGTTTAGGTTGTTAACGCTCTACCTACCCCATCAGGGATACAGGCATGATGTATGTAAATGAAAAATAAAATGATTTCCCTATACAAATTGTCGATCTTTAAAGAAATGAGCGCCATAGAAATATGTTTAAGTGAGCTATAAAATATGTATTCTTTATTTATTTAACAATTTATGTGCACACAGGAAAAAAACATTAATGACATTATTGTATGTTTTTTAATAACATTGTTTTTGCATCATTTATTTCTTTATTAGATTACTAAGGCTCGTATTTATAAAGCGATCTCAAGATTGAGAGAAGTATTAAGTATGGATTTGACAGGTCGTTTTGTACTGAAATGACATTTCTGATTTGAACTCAAACTCGCTGTCACTCTTGAGAGCTGATTATAAATACGGGCCTAAACTAAACCAATTTTGGAGGTCAGTAGCTAACTAACACACTTTCCATCATTTTATTTAAAACTGCCATACATAACATAATCTGAGAATTTATTATTTTAATAGAACATGAATATTAAGTAGGCATGTGTTATTATTATATAACATTTATAGGCAAACCAGCTAAGTAGTAATTTTCCGATTCAAATAGCCATAAATAGACGAGCCGATTTAATATAGGTACCGCGGGTGTAAGGGACAGCGTACCGCGAACTGATAGGGGCTTAGTCACCGAAATTGAACAACTTTCACCAGGAAATTCTTTCAGGAAAAAAAAAAAAACTTTCTCATACATAATGACTTGGTTCATCTTGTTTTAGGTAGGTATAAATACAATGAAATATGAAATAATCCAATTTTATATGATTTGTATGCATGTGTTTTATGTGTGTTTCTGACCCTTTTTGCGTGTGTTATCAGAGTGTTATATTAATTGCGCGCCGAAGCTCAGGGGGTGTTTTAGAATCAATAATGGAACGAAAATAGTTTTGACAAATTGCCATACAATATTACCACCTTAGTATTTTTTTAGACAAGGAGTTACATTCGCATTTATAAATACTATAATATGCCATGAGGTTAGGCAACTGTTTGTTATTCTTAGATTTGCGATAAGACGCAAAAAAGTGTACAAGGCTCCTATTTCCCTTCTTTCGTGAAATGCGGCAATGAATACGATAAAAATCTGCAAATTAATTACCTACGTAAACAGGGTCGTAACTACTTTAACTGCCTTCGTGGTCTAGTGGTCTGAGCCATGGGCTATCGATCCGGAGGTCCTGGGTACGATTCCCAGGGGGGAACCACAAAGTTGATATTTGTCAATTTATCACTTTGTGAGATTTTCCCCAGTTTAGTTAGGACAAACCAGACTGAATCACCTGATTGTCTGGAAGCAAAAAGATTCTGAACCATGTCAGAGGCATTAGCTGTGCTAATTATTAGGCGGTTTAAAAACTCTGACACTAGGGTTCATTGGGTCGCTCGACTCGAAACCCACACGACAAGAAGAAGAAGAAGAAGAAGATTTCTTTTTGCGTGTCGACTCGACGACATATTTCTGAGGACCAGTCCTTAGCGACTAATAAAGAATTATCAGAGGTGTTATACAGGTCCTCGTATGGTTTATCATATCAGGTTTCTTAATACGAGTAGAATTTGATCATTTTTGAATTCCTACTATGTATATAACTACTTGAAAAAAAAAATTAAAAGTTTTTTTCTAATGAGAGGACAAGTTCAAGCCAAGGGTTTTTCCGGTCCTGAGAGTTATGAAAGGATTTTGGATTATTGTAGCGAGCTTAAATTAGTGTCTGCTTTTACAGTACCTACCTATGTTTGTGAGTTTATTGCACCTATTCCACCAAGGAAAGTGAGAATATGCAGCGACAGTGCCTGGTGCATCCAAATGCAGTTACATTCTGTTGCATTCATGTCGGACATGCTCTGCAATTAAAATCTGTGTTCTACCGCCGCCGCTGTCTTTGATAGTGGTCGTTACACAAACCATGTCAGAGGCCTATAAAACAATACTCTGACACCAGGGTTCGTAGGCTCGACTCGAAACCCACACGACAAGGTGAAGAACCGGAGTCTCTATGGTAACAATATAGACGATACGTATGTAAAAAGAATTAATGGTCCAAATATTTGGGCTGAATCTGAATCTGAAAAACATCTTTCAAGGAACATAGGTCGAAATTGGAAAAAGAAATAAGAAAACCTTCCTATACAATAGGCACTATTGAGTCATTTTGTAAGGGAGGCCAATATTTTTTATATATTTCGTCGAGGCACTTTCTATTCCTTATGATGACGAGGGTCTCATGATGAAGCCGACAGCCAAAGGAATTCCCTCATAAAAAGTTAGGTAATGTACGTATTCCTTAAGTAAAAGCTTTGTTTGATTTTGAAAAAGGTTTTTTAAAATATAAAATTATTGTGATTGTTGTTAAGTAACACAAAACATCTACAAATCAATTAACGACGTTTCGCACTTCTATTCAAACTGCCCATGTGTTTACATATACACATATATATATAAATAATATAATATATGTTTTATGGAGATTTCTCACATGAATGCGTTCATATTTATTTCTAGCCGATACAAAAACCTGCCCGGTAACGTTTCAGGACCGGTCGCTTCCGGTCCCCGGCCTTTCGAGAGAAATAAAAAAAACCCGGCAAGGTCCCAGTTAAATTACGTATCAGGAGTTCTGTAGTGTATTTTCTAAGTTGCTACCATTACCTACCTATAAACCTGGGTTGTGGGCATGTTATGTGGGAAATATAATATTGAACTCACGTGGTATCTAAGTATATATTTATTATTTTTTATTTATGAGAATATAAAACCTAAACCATTACGCCCAACTTGACTAAAATAATCTCTACCTGTTCTAACTAAGGCCCGTATTTATAATCAGCTCTCTAGAGTGACAGCGAGTTTGAGTTTGAATCAGAAATGTAATTTCAGTACAAAACGGCTTGTCAAATCCACACTTAATATCGCTCTCAAACTTGTGATCGTCGCTTTATAAATACGAGCCTAAGTTTATTCCATAGCATTTAGTCACTAACTGATTGTAGCGTAATAAAATAATATAGGTCACTCGAAAATATATTACCTACTGTACTTATTTATTTTCAAGTTAAAAAATTAAACATTATCTCCTACATAAAAACAGACTATTCAGCCAATAGGCAAGATATAAGAGACTACTAGTTCCAGTATTTTTCTTATTGGATTACACAAAGTAGGACTGGTGGCCAGACATGGCCATGATGAAGAGAACACTAAAAGTAAAACTGGTATCAACTGTGGGACCAATTTGCGGCCGGCCTGGGAACTTCATTGATTTTGAAAACGGTTCGCAGGAGTTCAGTGTACACACTTGACACTTGACAAAAAATAATAATGTGCACACACTTGACAAAAAATAATTATTTTTATCCATCGTATCTGATTATCTCACTGGTTGGCTCCGTAATTTTAAATTATGTCAGTCTTTATAGCGACTATGTAAAAATAAAAAGTACACTGTAAAAAACAGAAAACAAGACCTAAATTGAAATAGATCATATTTTTCTTTAAAAATGCACTTAAAAGTTAAATGGCGATGCACTTAATCAATAAAAGTACCTACAACCGACCTAGTTCCTCGCTAAATCGATCGATTACTTAGCTTATCGATAAGCAGTCGGTGAAATGTCGATTGTTCTCTGAATATCGTCTTTTAGCGGAAGAACCGTGACTTCGAGAAGTCGTTTCAATATGCTTGTGTTTATACATTTCATTTTGTTCTGCTTTATCTTATGGTATATGAATGGTTTGTTGTAAACATAATTATTCAGTATACATAGTTTTCACCCACTTCCTTTGCCAATGTCGTGATATTGTCTGTATCTTTTATCTCACTTCCTTTGCCAATGTCGTGATATTGTCTGTATCTTTTATCTTTGTATGTGTGTGTTTGATAGTTTTCTGTGTGTAGGGATGGGTGGTAAAAGAAAAAGATTTTTTTTGTTGAGGTAGGTTATACTCGAAAAATTTTGTGCGATTATAGCCGGTAGCCAGTGTAGGGTTTCATATTTCTTTACCGTGAGTAAAAAGAAGGAATCAATGTTCAGTTGTAGTCCTTGGCCGAGTTTTGTACTGACCGACAGATAATTATATACTAAGTAAAGTTGACAGCTTACTGAAAAGCAGGTCAAATTGTTTCATTTGTACCTATTCCAAACCTATGCCTATCCTATATATCTACGTACAGTAGGCTGCAAAATAGCATACTTAGTGCCACCGAAAACGATTGAAGTTTTTACAAAAGTGTGTATTAGACATATCCGAAACTTTAATAAATATTTCAATAACTACTTAAATTTCCAAGAAAACTTCAATCGTTTGAGGTGGTACCAGGTATGCACTTCTAACACTACAATTGTTACCAAAACACATTAGGTAGCTATAATGAGAATCGAATAGGAAAATAACATAGCTGACTGCAGTTGTTGATCAAAACTGCATACAAACATCCTAAACATACATATCACCGTCTCTTTCGTTCCTTATAGAAAAGATAGAGACCGAATTACAAATAGGTGTCGTGGGAAAATCACACAGCCCACGCGTGGGCGAACTTTTTAACATTTAGTGACGTGCGTGTGATGTTGGTGCAGTCACTTCACTATTATCACAGAATATATAATAGTACTAGGCTATTATCTTGCCTTTAACCCGACTGCGCAACGCACAGTTACTTCCATGCTGGACTGGGAGATGATAGCACATTGATTACGGGAACCTAATTGTTTTCGTACTTCGATCTATGTTCCTCGGGAAAAGTTGATAAGTTTCATGAGCAGATTCAGATCCTTCAGTGTGCAAATACCCTTTCAGTTACACTTACACCCTGTATTATATGGAAGCTACCTAAATCCAGAAGAAAATTGTGACAATGACCCTCAGGACACTAGATCTAAGCAAATCGGTCGACTATGTCCAGGATGCTAAACGGACATAAAATTCAAATGGACCACTGTCTCATTTTTTCCGATTTGACTAGTGTGCCTTATTTTATGAACTATACTCAAATAGTCTCGTTGAAAATTAAAGACCTAGCTAGGGTATCATCATGGGTTGGGTATACCACCTACCAGACAGAGATCGCTTTATAAATACGAGCCTAAGGCCCGTATTTATAATCAGCTCTCAAGAGTGACAGCGAGTTTGAGTTCGTATCAGAAATTCCAGTACAAAATTAACTGTCAAATCCGTACTCAATATTGCTCTCAATCTTGAAATTGCTTTATAAATACGAGCCTAAGTAGCCAGTTTAAGTACAGGCTAACTCTTTGTTGTTGTAGCCTATCATTTGCCTCCTTTTCAAAACGAGTCGTTGTCATTTTGGACTTTAATGTTACGAGTTAAGTGTATTGGGACGTTTACCTGACTATTATGCTGTATTGGCTTTGTCTGGCCCACAAAGAACCATCTTTTGTAACAATAGGATATGGTCACGGGAAATGCCCGTGGTAATACCGCAGGACAGGAACACTGGGCCTTACTCAGCAAAAGCTCGACTTATACTTGTCTTTAAAAACTTTGGTGAACTTTTCATAGTGTTGAGGTGCCAAATTAGACAAAACTGATCTAAGGTTAACCCTGTCATTTTCTAAAATTTGTTACAAAAGAGAGAGAAACACAACAGCTGATTTTAGTCCTGTCAAAATGATAGAGACAGGATAGAGCAAAATTGACAAAAAAATGTGTTGCAGCAAGTGGTAATAATGTTGCACGGACAGTCATATCACTAGTATAATTTAAATGATAAAAGGAAATAAGAAGGACAATCAGCAGCTTACTTTTGGGAATGTCGAAATAACGTCTATTCTACTTAATGCAATGATGCATTTTTAAATTTTAAACGACGCTCTTATCCGTATTCCTGTAGTAAGTGCTTTTGGCAAAATAAAGGTGATTGGCTTATAATTTGATATTGAACAACTAATTTAGCTAAGTACTACAAGTACACTTTTGTTCTGTCAATTAGACAAGAGCAGGAACACAATCAGATAGGAAATTAACTCTGAAAATCTCTCATTTTTGCACTTCGCTTAAGTTATTGGGCAAAATAAAAATACTTTTTCAAAAAACTATCAAACAGATTTGCTACGAAAACGTACAGATTTCCAGTGTCAGTCATATAAAGTAAGTAATTGAAAACCAAATGGGCGCTACTTAGATTTCGTTTTACCTCTGTAAATGAGATCAGTTTGTTTTGTTTATTTTCCACAAGCCCCCAGGGCCCGAACAGGTTAAGGCAGGTGCGGTGATCGCACAAGATACAGTTTCTTAGCTTTATTTCTTTGCAAAACTTACTACATTTATCGAAGACTTTTTCGGAATTTCCCAAAGATTTACGATACTTTCGTTGACACTAGTTTTGGAAGAGTTAAATTTGATTTGATTTATGTTTGAATTAAAGTTAGTTGAATTAGGTACTTTTAAATAATCAAAGTTTAGTATAAATGTGTTTAGATAAGAGACAAGAATTTGCAACTTAGAAACATTTTCATAATGTGATCTTTAAAAGGTTCAGGCGCAAAGAAAGCATCGCAACTAAAACAATAGCAAAATATTTTACCGTGCATCAGCCGTCAGTAAACTCGTGTATCGAAAAGACAACCAAAAACCGGCTTCACATTCTAGAACGAAAACCTCAAATTCAAAATTATCGGTTGTCTACCTTGTTGAGATCAGAAAACTGTCAAATCACAAATTCACTCCATTGTTCGAGTTTAAACTTTTTTTGGGTGGACGGGGAGGCTCACGCGCCGGTACTGACTTAGCCAGTGGTGTAGTGACAACTGCCGAGCAGCCTGCAAGAGTAGCCGAACTCCGAAGCCTGTTATAACCCGGCTTAAGGAAAGTACCTTCGCTGTGTTTGTAGCTGTTGTACTGCTACGACCCTCGATACACAGTCGGGTGTTCGCGATAAGAGGTTTATAACATCGTGAGCGGAAGAAAGACTCGAATGCTTCGCAAAGATTAACGGAAATGTCCTCAAATTACGAATTAGTATTACTTCCATTGTTTTATATTAATTGGTGTTGTGTTTCCAATTCAAGCAGGTACACACCTGGCTACTTTTAAAAATTGGCGTCGTTATTACAACTGCCAACGTTTCATTAAAATTCAAAACTAGTTTTACTTCTATCACGATTTTGTTATTTTTGAAAACATGTCGTCACGAGTATAGTGTTTATAATTAGGTAGGTACACTATACCTTTAGTTATTCTTTTTTTTATGCACACAATTGACTCTACATTGCATTTTATAGAATTGATACCTATATGAATCCCTAGACGTTCATTTATTATTATACTGTGATAAGTTGATAACCATATATATATTTTTTTAGTGGCAATAAGTGCCAGTCTTCCTCAAGTAAGTTAATCTTTAAAACCGTTTTAAGCTCATTAGCAAAGAGCTTGCAATCAGCTGTTGATCTTTTCTCAGGACTGCATCTTTATGCATGACGTCATCGATTGGAAATGCGAGCAGAGCGTGAGAGATATCTTTGTCTCTCTCTGTCGCCGTCTTCTCAGAGGGCCCGATTCAAGGATACAGACAGTGCAGTCTCAGGTTCACTGCTCCCGCGCCGCCGGTCGCCGAAGCAGTGCTGCCAAGTGCGACGACTTTTCACCATTTAGGCTATCTAGGACGGTGCTGTGGTGACCGAAAATTGCGATAGGCGACTCTTCTTCTTCTTCTGCCTAGCGTTTTTCCAGCCTAATGCAGTCCGATTTCCAGCTTTTTCTACTCCACTTTGCCCGGTTTTCGGCATCCGCTGGTGTAAGATCGTTCTCTTCCATATATCCGCTTTTACAACGTCTAGACAGCGTTTCTTCGGTCTGCCGCGTGATCTAGGGCCTTGGACAGTGAGGTGATCAAAAAAATATAAGGCGAAGTTAGGTAATTTCATCATACTTATAGTGTAAGATTACGAATAAACTGAGCCCAAACATGGGGTTTTTCATAATAATCATTGGAAGATTTTGAGTTCTCATCGCCATCAAGATCGAACCAAATTATTTAAATTACATCGCTACTAAATAGAGTCTTAAGGGATAGGTCTCAAGTATCTAAAATAGTAGCTATTTAGGATATTCCTAAAATATTTGGGAAATTTTAGGCTACTTCACCTTGGGTGACTTTTAGGCGACTTGAAATTGATTTTTCTAAAAAGACTTGGCAACACTGCGCCGAAGCCTTAACGTTGCGTCCGCGCCGTGCCTCTGTGTGCACGCGTTTTTGTTTGTCTTCCTACGTAATGACTTGTACCTAAATATAAGCAAGCCTAATGATTTCCGTAGTTTAACATTGCTCGTTTCTTGTACAGATTGGGTATTTGATGTCATCCCGTCTATTAATTCACTGCCAAGTGCCAAGGAAGCTTCCTATTACTTGCGCCGGCTCTACGTAATAATGACGTTTTTTGACGCATTATGAAAGCATTATTGCTTTTAATAATAAATGTAACTGTAAACTTGTTTTATCAGTGTTTAGGTGGAATAACCACGATTTTTGTTATTAATTCTGTCGCCTTTCTCGGCACTACAGGCTAAGAACTTTTACGTACTATCCTAGCATTTTTTATTGATTATATCATAGTTTATTATAAAAGTATGTAAAGAATCCTAAAACACATTATATTCGAATAAGCATCCGATGTGTAACATGTCTTGCATAATAATGAATTTGGAGCTCACTCACCTGATCTTCGTCACGGTAGTCGACGACCTCGCCTCTGAAATAAAAATATGAATCAAATTAGCCCAAGAATGGTAGGCTCCTTCGTAAGGATTTCTGGGTGAGCTCGCTCTATCGTCGACTCTGTCACTGTCATCCCTGAACTTGAGTCTAGACTAGAGTCACTAGAGTCAAAAGCAATCCCATTTCTAATTTAAAAAAAACTTTTGTCAAAGAATAACCCTTTGTCTAACTAGCGAGGAAAGTGTTGCAACACATGAGAGAAATGAAGTTATAAATAATAGTAACTGTGAAAGTTACATGTTCAAAGAGCGCATTATTCGTGCACGCTCCATACTAGGGGACCACACAAAAAGCTGTCCATCTAAGGAGCAGGGCAATACGTAATGCCCTACATTAGCGTCGTAAGTGTTCATGCTTATTGATGTTATTGCTGGAGTAGTACGGAGGTAAAGGGTCAGAATCAGGATTGGAACTGGCTTGATGGGTTGAATGGATCTCACACAGTACACATCCTAAGGTAGCTTTGGTGAGTGAGTGTTCCAGGGTGTGCCGGCAGGGTCGGTTAGATTATACTATAGAAGCAATAACTGTATTTCATTTCACCGATAGAGAAGTGCTACTGGGCAAATTCACATCGCGGTGAAAAAGAAAACAAAATGTTGCCCCTAAGAAAGTTTGAGCACCACTCTTCCATCGGTGAAATACAGTGATTGCTCCTATAGTAATTTAACCGACCCTGCCTGCACACCCTGGAAGTGTACCCACCAGAGCAACACAACTTAAAAGTAACCTTATGATGTGTACTACCAGTGTGAGAACCATATCCAACCCATCACGCCAGTTCGCATCTTTTGGCGGCTTACCGCCGAACTAGAAGTGAAGTATCGTACCTGCCGCGCAGTTTCATTATGACGGGCATCTGCGCCGTGCTGTCGTGGATCCGCACTTGTGTAGGGTCGATCTCCTCGCACTCGTCATCGTCGTATTGCATCTGACCAGTCCTTCTAGCCAGAATAGAGTCCATGAATGGACTGTAGATTTGCCCCGATGTGCCCAGAATGTCATCGATATCGGTGTAACGAGAAATGTACTTCTCAGCTCCCTTTTGGTATATGTTTGAACTTCTTCGTCTATTGTATTGACGATTGTTCTCGTAAGGCGAAGCCCGATCTCTGTAATCTTCATTTTCTTTTGGAGTTTCGAGCCCCTCTGGACTTCTTCTGGCACCCAATGGTTCATTATCTGGAAGATTCAGTGGGAACGGAGGAATCTGTGCTGCAGGCACATATACTTGCACCTCTTCAGAATCAGAGCTGTCGCTATCAGGCTGCGGCGGTGGAGTTGGTAGTTTTTCAATACCCTCTGGAATGTTTTGATTGCTTGATAACCACCAAGGACGCTCACCAGATTCCACATGCCTAATTCGTCGTATAGGATATCTTTGTTCAGAACCGGATTGTGACTGACTCAGATTATTTTGTATTTCACTTTGCGATTTATTGTTTGACGAGTTTTCGTTACTTGTCTGCCACCAGTCTTTTTGCTCTCCTGATTCGATATGACGAACTTTGAAAAAGTTATATTTTTCACTTTTGTCACTTTCACTCGACGACTTCCTAGGCGGTGTTAACTGTTCTATGCCCTCTGGTATGTTAGCTGAACTATCAAGCCACCATGGTTTTTCTTCATCAGCAAACTTGCATTTTTTAAATGGTTTATTAGGGTCTGTGCTTTCGGTAGAGCTTATTTGGACCCCAGTATTAGATTGAGGTGTTGAATTTATCTGGGATATATTGTTTTCATTTTGATTTTCACTGTTCGATTCAAGCCACCAAGCTCGTTCACCAGATTCAATATGTCTTATCTTTTTAGGTATATTCTGATCAGATGATTTAGTGTCTGCGCTTTGATTACTGTTTGTTTTATCGGATGGTGAGTCTAACCACCAAGCACGTTCCCCTGACTCAATATGTCGAATTGCCTTTAACTTGACTAAATTATCGTCATTTGATGCAATAATATTGCTTGTAATATTTTTACTTTTGTTGGACTTATCACTTTCAGTCAAGAGGTTAGAAACGTCTTTACCAGTGGAATCAGATGTGGAGTTCTCAGGGGGCCAACTTTTACTTTCACTAGTTTCTTGGTGTCTCATTTTAAAAAGATTTGTCACAGGAGCTAGTGCTCTTATTAAAAATGACTTTGCTTCCTCTGTGCCTTCATTTTTGACTGGCGATGATTGCTTAGCTGATCTATCGGTTGGAATAGATACCTCATCGGCTGAAGTTCTTGCATCATTTGTTTTTGATTTTGTGACTGAGTCGTCCTCACTTACTGACGATTGGGTAGACAAAGTGCTAACTGACTCTGGGCTGTTACTTTCACGTGATTTGGAATGTTTTAATTTTGTGTGACCGTTTTGCAGATTGCTATTAGAAGAAGTCTTTTTTATTGACTGTGGACTAGAGTCTTTTCCCTTGTCATTTACGTCACTTCCTTGATCTGAATCGGTTGAGCTTCCAGATTTGCTTTTTCTTCTGACCACTTTTTTTTTTGATCCGGAATCTGAAGATGAGTCAGCACTAGACTTACGAACTTTCAGTTTTTTTGTTTTAGCAGCCCCTTCCAGTTTTGGTGGTTGAGGTGGTAATTGGCTATTAGTTATAGTTATTTCTGGTGACACAAGTTCAGCTGAAGCTGTTACTAGAGGAGTATTGGCTTTCTTTAATTTGAGATTTACATTGATTATAATTTCTGATGTTTCATCCGTGTGTCTTTCAAAATTTGAAACAATTTCTTGATTAGATTCTGGAATATTATTAAGCACAGGAGTTAATGGTTTTTCGATTTCTCTACTGTTTTCAGAATGTGGGTGAGGACTAATACTATCTTTTGACAGTCGTTCTGTACTGAGACTTCGACTGCTTCTATCAGAGTGACTGTACGAGTGACTTGTGCTACTATCTTTCACAGTAGGTGTATATTGAGTTGAATACCTGCCTGCATAGCCAGTGTAACTGCCAGTGCTAGCTGGCGAGTAATATGACCATCCTGTTGTACTAGCTCTGGTAGTGCTTCCAAATCTACTACATCGAGTAGGATCGTCTAATCTGTCCGATTGTATTTCTTTGTCTACCATTGGTGGTCTCTTTCTGGATCTCGTTATTGTCTTCTCTATAGTTTTCGCTAATTCAGCTCTTCTACTACGTACATAAGCCGAAGATCCTGGTGGTGTTGGTGACGTATGCCGTGTAATAACAGCTATTGTTTCAGTCTCATTTGAATCGTCCTCTTCGACAATGGTTTCTGTACCATTTTCAAATATTTTACTGCCGGTTTCTTTTTGTGGCTCACTTGTTTCTTTTATTACTGTAATCGGTGATGATGGTACGATCGGAGAAGCAGATTTTTCTTTGTCACTTTTGGAGTCTTTCATTGAATCAGTGTGATTGACTGGCGATACTGAAGTTCTGCTAACGGTAGGGGGGCTTCTTAGATAGTTTGATGATAAGCGATTAGTAATTGAATATCTGTTTACGGTTACTTCAGGTTTCGTGTCTACCCTGGAGGCAGGTCGAGAATAATTCGGGGTTCGAGGGTATAATTTATAACTTGACAGGCTATTGTAGCCTGCAGTAGACTTATCAGTCTTGTTTGGAATGTCTTTTTCACGATCCGCAGGGCTAGGATCTCTGCTTCTATCTTTGTAACTTTTTGTCACTCTCCCTGGACTCAGATGTCGAGAAGGTCTATTAAGGCTGTATTTCGAAGATGTCGATATGGGACTAACATCTCTACTCCTACTGGTGGTCAGTGATGGTATTGTCAGCTTACTTGTGTAATCTTTTTTATCATATTTAGATGAAGTTGAGCTTTTGTCGGAATAATCTTTCTTGTCATACTTTGAAATAACTTTGTCGTAATCCTTTTTATCATATTTAGAAGTGGATTTATCTGAATAATCCTTTTTATCGTATTGGGATGTGGGCGTGGTCAGATCCTTTTTCTCGTATTTATTGGCGCTAGAAGATTTATCGTTTTTTCCGTAACTTGCATATCTTTTGGCGATGGCAGAGATGGGGGTCTCCTCTTTGGCGCGGTCGGTGTTGAGAACGGGTATGCTGGAGGACTTGTACGAGGGTGTGATGCTGGAATACTTGGCAGTGACGCTGGTGGGTCGGTCTGACGTACTCGCCGCGCTTCTCCCGCTGTCCCGACTACGGCCGTACGATGACGAGTCATACTGGAATAAGAGATATCAAAATATTTTCAAACATTTGTTGGTGATACTGCAAAAACATCGCAATATAAATACTAGAAAAGGAAAAAGCCAAAAGCATTGCACTTTGCGTAGATACTTTAGAGAGCAACTGCAATCTATATGCAGGAATACTCGGATCAAAATAAATAAATTTTATGCTTGTGGATTTATCAATTCCCTTCGCCGTAAAATCTATATTCTTCATTCAGTTCTATCAGACATGAAGCCGGGCCTTTCGCCGCCTTATAAATAACTGGGAATGCGTGTGCGCAGCCGATAACATACGGGGAGGGATTTTATTGAGCCCTTCGCATCGTGATATTTAAGTGCTAGAAGGACTGATTAATAGTGGCTAAGCGGAGGAATTTAACGCCTGTTTTATGACTCCACTAACGGTTTGAGTGGCTCTTGTCACCTTTACAATATGAGTTATATTTTATATTACCGCGACTAATATTATCGCGGTCTTTTTTTGTCTGGACCGGTGGAGTGATTTAGCCCGAGACTGCAATAGGTAGGTGGAAGGAACGTTAATGATGAACTTGACTGACCCTATTGAAAATAGCTTTATACCCAGTCCCAGGTATCTACAGGGTGAAATTGAAATCATTCGACAAATTTTTAGGGTGAGTTCAGGCCATGAAACTGAACAACTTTCCCTATGGAACAAGCCATCAGACGAAAAAAAATTTGGTTTTTCATAGTGAAGTCAGTCAGCTGACGGGGCCGTTTGTATGGGAGGTCGAAATTTCTTTAAAGTCTGACGTCTTATGTTCCATGAGGAAAGTTGTTCAGTTTCGTGAACTGAACTCACCCTCAAAGTTTGTCGAATGATTTAAATTTCACCCTGTAGTATAGTGTCATGCATGCATGTAAAAACGTTCGTAAAGATTGCCTAACAAAACTTACAGCGTTATTTATGAACAATGTTTTAATCTAAATCAAATGAGGGCAATTCGGCGTTGCAAGTATGTAACTCATAATGCGATTTTCTATCATGAATTCATGAGAGAACAGAAGGGACGGCAAATAATTTTTAGATGAGATTAAGGTAAGTCGTGTTCATACCGAATTGCTACCATTGTCTTATTCCCGCCTCGGGGAAGCTAAAACAACCGTGAAGTAAAAAAAAAACTTACATAATTTCGAAACGACATCTTGAATCAGCTCGTATCCATGAGTCGATGTGAGGTGAGCCTTCTCTTCGAATCCTGGAATTTAAATTAAAATAAACTTGAATTGAGTGGATCCACAGTGGTGTCGATTTGGCGTTGCACAAGACTTAGGTAACTAAAATAAGTCCATACCTATCCTTTGCTATCATGAGAGAACAGAAGAATTGAAATGACGCATTATAGAATACGAAAGAACTTGTAAGTAAATCCTACTAATATTATAATGCGAAAGTTGGATGTTTGAATGTTTGGACGTTTGGATGTTTATTCTCAATCACGCTTCAACAACTGGACGGTTTGAGGTTAAACTTGGCACATATAGGCTCGTATTTATGAAGCGATCTCAAGTTTGAGAGCGATATTAAGTATGGATTTGACAGGTCGTTTTGTACTGAAGTGACATTTCTGATACGAACTCAAACTTGCTGTCACTCTTGAGAGCTGATTATAAATACGGGCCATATAGGTTGGTCAAGTCTTGGAATAGGACAGGCTACTTTTTACCTAATGAGTTTCAACTAATGAGTTTTCCCGTGGAAATTAAACTTTTCTTGCGGTGAAAAGTAGCCAATGTCCTATTCCAGGACCAAACCTTATGCGTGCCAAGTTTCATCCCGACCTGTTCAGGGTGAAAACGCGGGCGGGAAGCTAGTGTAGTAATAAGGTTTACAATTGGGGACTATCAAGTTACTTGTTATAAAATGGTCAACTCGATAGATTGGTTGCTTCACTATTGTTATTAACCCAGCTGGATCGATTTATTTCTTCTACAGATTGACAGATTCGGTTCACTGCCATCTTTAGTTTTGTAGACTTACACTGGCGCATTATGCTGACATGGAAATCTTTTGGGAACCGTGTGTGTGGTGCATGTATCATAGATAATCATAAGAATGTGAAAAGTTACGCATATTAGCTTGAAAGTCTTTCCCAGTAGAGCTAGTTAGTGGGTATACATACAAAACAAACATAGGTAAATAAAGTCACTTCTTTTTCCCTATCGTGATACGTTGGGCGTAAAAGGCATTCCCCACGTTGTTGTTGGTATAGAAATTACTCAACAATATTTAGTATTTATGATTTTCCAGCCGTTTGAATTCCGTCTAAATATCTCGTCCCGCTACCGAAGTAAGTTTACGCGATACCTATGAAACAGCGAAGGCTTTTTAAAACTCTATATCTCGCTAAATTATTGTATTATCGAAATAATTCTATTACATACAAGATTTTTTTTTATTTTCAACAGACAAATATGGTAAATCGATTTTTCTTTTTTTTTCTTTAATGTCAAATAAAATGTTGTGCACAGGTTAGAATTAGTTTGATTTTTGATCTAAATGATCGTTAAGTGAGACCAAATCTGCCGGTCAGTAGTGAAGATTCCCTGACATTTATAGAAAGGTAATAAGCTGGTCCCGTTGTGACCAGTAAAGTTGGTAAACGAAGAACGCAGGCACAGCTAGATTACTCAAACACGGGAAGTCTAAGGCTCGTATTTATAAAGCAATCTCAAGATTGAGAGCAATATTAAGTATGGATTTGACAGAACGTTTTGTACTGA
Source organism: Scrobipalpa atriplicella (assembly GCA_029255725.1). Taxonomy (NCBI): domain Eukaryota; kingdom Metazoa; phylum Arthropoda; class Insecta; order Lepidoptera; family Gelechiidae; genus Scrobipalpa; species Scrobipalpa atriplicella. The sequence continues at coordinate 4,779 of JARACY010003918.1, read as the reverse complement.
AATGACATTTCTGATACAAACTCAAACTCGCTGTGACTCTAGAGAGCTGATTATAAATACGGGCCTAAGTCTAACGAGATATACAATACAGGGTGTAAAAAAGTATATGTTCTACTTATGATACCAAACAATTTTCCCAAAGGGAAATCATCTTATTAATTTTGCCATCTTTAAAAAAAGTATTGATATTTTACCGAAATCTGTAAATCTCTTCTAAGGAAAACTAAGATGACCCTAATTTCATTGGTTTCAGCGGGTGACGGCATTTTCTAGGTACACTTCTAAAATTTTGCTTGTATGTTTGTTTGTTACCATTAAACTCAACAACTCTAGGGCGAATTAAAAAAAAAATCATCATTTGAAACTACGTGAACAAAAAGCCAAGTCACGATATACCACGGCGGCTGTATGAATTTCGATGCGATTTATCCCTTTGAAGAAAGGCACTTGGCTACTTTTTACTACGGGAAAGTGTACGTATCATTCAAAACGCATTATTCCCACAGGAAAACTGTTTTAGCTGCGTGTGAAACCGCGGTGCAATAATAACGAATGTACGAATAAAAACAGTTGTACGGGGCACCACGCGGGCACAGCGCGTGGGCGTTTGGCAAGCGGTTAGCTTTCACGGTGCGCGTGCGACACTCACTGTACACTGGACGCCTGCAGTTCCGCCTAGTCAATGTACTAGCTATCTTTTATTGCAGCTAAAATTAAAATAGTTCACCTAATAGTGTAGCTGGTAAAAAATCAAATCCCCTATTCACTGTTAACGGTTACAATAAGTTTAGTCAAGACTTGTAGTGCCCTCAACGAATCGATAGTATAGATAGTTTCGATATCGATAGTTTCATATTTATAATTTGATAGAAATAGTTATTCCTGTTTGTTTGCAATATTATGCTTAGGTTAGTTCATTTAGTTTATAAAGGTTCCTGCTGAAAACCAGCCCTGCAGTTCTATGCTGAGCTGGAAACTTTTTCGGCATCGAGTGCAGCTAAAGTTGTCTAAATTGTAATACAATAACTTTACCTACCCTAATAAATGATTTTCTTTCTATTCTTCACATGAAGCATAGATTTAAGTACATAATTTAGATCGCTAAAAATAAACAAATCATATCGAGATGGGATGATATAAATATGAGTCACATTTGCGGTTTATCAATAAATACTTATACAGTTTTTTGGCACGAAAATTGTACAACAAACTAGTTATAGGTACCACTTAGCCTAAGTTTGGATGTTTTTTACTCAGTCATGCTTATTTTGTATAGATAAGGGTAACGGAACCCTTCGTGCGCGGGTCCGACTCGCACTTGGCCCGTTTTTTATTCTTCTGGAGGCATATTTTTGAATCATTCTAATCGAAAGACTATGGAAATCGCATGCGAATCGCAGATGTAGCATAGCATAATTTTTTGAAGAGTTTCTCATGAAGGTATAATATCCGCCTAAATCACCCTATTAAAATCTCGATTTACAAAACAAACCGAGTAGGAACTGCCAGACTTATTTACGTCTAATGTTTAGTAGAGCTGTATTAGGTGTCCCGAAATAAATGGCCTACTCCCAGAGATTCAAGTGTCAAAGACTCGTGCGCGGTTGTTGCCTCCGTAGAAATGGGGCCGAGTGGTGCAGCCTAGCCACCCGGCCAAATCTATCCGATACTAGGTATCTATCGCTATCTTATCATCATCTCCCTTGCCTGTTCCCGTATTTCAAGGAGTCAGCTACGTAATCTAGGGGATTGAACGAGGGTATTGGCTTTTACACAGAGCGACTGCCATCTAACCTCCGCAACCTAGAAGGCAAACTAGTCCCAATTCTAGATTAGGCTTTTGCCAGGTTAGGTTACCCAACCCAAGCCAACCCAGCTGTTAGAGTTTTCAAGCCGCCAATGCTCGAGTTGTATACTACTACGCCGTCACCCATCCATGGCCTGGCCACGGCGATGGTTGCTAAAATTTGTTATCGAAATGAATAAGCATAAGCACGATCCATTTGACCACGAGCGCTTCATTTAGCCATTTATTTCGGGACACCTAATACAGCTCTACTAAACATTAGACGTAAATAAGTCTGGCAGTTCCTACTCGGTTTGTTTTGTAAATCGAGATTTTAATAGGGTGATTTAGGCGGATATTATACCTTCATGAGAAACTCTTCAAAAAATTATGCTATGCTACATCTGCGATTCGCATGCGATTTCCATAGTCTTTCGATTAGAATGATTCAAAAATATGCCTCCAGAAGAATAAAAAACGGGCCAAGTGCGAGTCGGACCCGCGCACGAAGGGTTCCGTTACCCTTATCTATACAAAATAAGCATGACTGAGTAAAAAACATCCAAACTTAGGCTAAGTGGTACCTATAACTAGTTTGTTGTACAATTTTCGTGCCAAAAAACTGTATAAGTATTTATTGATAAACCGCAAATGTGACTCATATTTATATCATCCCATCTCGATATGATTTGTTTATTTTTAGCGATCTAAATTATGTACTTAAATCTATGCTTCATGTGAAGAATAGAAAGAAAATCATTTATTAGGGTAGGTAAAGTTATTGTATTACAATTTAGACAACTTTAGCTGCACTCGATGCCGAAAAAGTTTCCAGCTCAGCATAGAACTGCAGGGCTGGTTTTCAGCAGGAACCTTTATAAACTAAATGAACTAACCTAAGCATAATATTGCAAACAAACAGGAATAACTATTTCTATCAAATTATAAATATGAAACTATCGATATCGAAACTATCTATACTATCGATTCGTTGAGGGCACTACAAGTCTTGACTAAACTTATTGTAACCGTTAACAGTGAATAGGGGATTTGATTTTTTACCAGCTACACTATTAGGTGAACTATTTTAATTTTAGCTGCAATAAAAGATAGCTAGTACATTGACTAGGCGGAACTGCAGGCGTCCAGTGTACAGTGAGTGTCGCACGCGCACCGTGAAAGCTAACCGCTTGCCAAACGCCCACGCGCTGTGCCCGCGTGGTGCCCCGTACAACTGTTTTTATTCGTACATTCGTTATTATTGCACCGCGGTTTCACACGCAGCTAAAACAGTTTTCCTGTGGGAATAATGCGTTTTGAATGATACGTACACTTTCCCGTAGTAAAAAGTAGCCAAGTGCCTTTCTTCAAAGGGATAAATCGCATCGAAATTCATACAGCCGCCGTGGTATATCGTGACTTGGCTTTTTGTTCACGTAGTTTCAAATGATGATTTTTTTTTTAATTCGCCCTAGAGTTGTTGAGTTTAATGGTAACAAACAAACATACAAGCAAAATTTTAGAAGTGTACCTAGAAAATGCCGTCACCCGCTGAAACCAATGAAATTAGGGTCATCTTAGTTTTCCTTAGAAGAGATTTACAGATTTCGGTAAAATATCAATACTTTTTTTAAAGATGGCAAAATTAATAAGATGATTTCCCTTTGGGAAAATTGTTTGGTATCATAAGTAGAACATATACTTTTTTACACCCTGTATTGTATATCTCGTTAGACTTAGGCCCGTATTTATAATCAGCTCTCTAGAGTCACTAGCGAGTTTGAGTTTGTATCAGAAATGTCATTTCAGTACAAAACGTTCTGTCAAATCCATACTTAATATTGCTCTCAATCTTGAGATTGCTTTATAAATACGAGCCTTAGACTTCCCGTGTTTGAGTAATCTAGCTGTGCCTGCGTTCTTCGTTTACCAACTTTACTGGTCACAACGGGACCAGCTTATTACCTTTCTATAAATGTCAGGGAATCTTCACTACTGACCGGCAGATTTGGTCTCACTTAACGATCATTTAGATCAAAAATCAAACTAATTCTAACCTGTGCACAACATTTTATTTGACATTAAAGAAAAAAAAAGAAAAATCGATTTACCATATTTGTCTGTTGAAAATAAAAAAAAATCTTGTATGTAATAGAATTATTTCGATAATACAATAATTTAGCGAGATATAGAGTTTTAAAAAGCCTTCGCTGTTTCATAGGTATCGCGTAAACTTACTTCGGTAGCGGGACGAGATATTTAGACGGAATTCAAACGGCTGGAAAATCATAAATACTAAATATTGTTGAGTAATTTCTATACCAACAACAACGTGGGGAATGCCTTTTACGCCCAACGTATCACGATAGGGAAAAAGAAGTGACTTTATTTACCTATGTTTGTTTTGTATGTATACCCACTAACTAGCTCTACTGGGAAAGACTTTCAAGCTAATATGCGTAACTTTTCACATTCTTATGATTATCTATGATACATGCACCACACACACGGTTCCCAAAAGATTTCCATGTCAGCATAATGCGCCAGTGTAAGTCTACAAAACTAAAGATGGCAGTGAACCGAATCTGTCAATCTGTAGAAGAAATAAATCGATCCAGCTGGGTTAATAACAATAGTGAAGCAACCAATCTATCGAGTTGACCATTTTATAACAAGTAACTTGATAGTCCCCAATTGTAAACCTTATTACTACACTAGCTTCCCGCCCGCGTTTTCACCCTGAACAGGTCGGGATGAAACTTGGCACGCATAAGGTTTGGTCCTGGAATAGGACATTGGCTACTTTTCACCGCAAGAAAAGTTTAATTTCCACGGGAAAACTCATTAGTTGAAACTCATTAGGTAAAAAGTAGCCTGTCCTATTCCAAGACTTGACCAACCTATATGGCCCGTATTTATAATCAGCTCTCAAGAGTGACAGCAAGTTTGAGTTCGTATCAGAAATGTCACTTCAGTACAAAACGACCTGTCTC